>VXBW01006915.1:288753-400371 GCA_013400375.1 Thinocorus orbignyianus
TTTTTTGACTAATACTCCTCTCGCAAAGTGGGCAGTGAGAGGTAAGGAAGTGAGTGCCGGAGCCAGGGAGGAGCTGTTGATTCGGAGCCTTTACTTTCTCCTCGCCTGGCATTCCTGCCCACTTCGGGCGGTGGCAGGGAGAGGGGTCTGGGGTTGCCCTTCTGCCCCAGGGAGGGCAGAAATGGCCGGGGAGCTGGGGCATGGCTTGGGCGCAGCCAGCCGGTGTCCCCGCCGCTTCCCGAATCCCGGTCCTCCGGCCGGCTGCAGCGCCGGGCCCGGCCGGTTATTGCCCCGCACCCGCTGTTGCATTCGCACCGCCTCTGCAGCCCAGGTTTGCTGGCACTCGTGTGTCCACCCGGCCAAATACCCCCTCTCCTCACTGCTGTGCCAAGGAAACACCTGGGGTAGGCACCTTTTCCACCTGCAGGAGTCTCCTCCTGGAATCATAGAATGGTTAGAGTGGGAAGGGACCTAAAAGATCATCGAGTTCCAACCCCCCTGCCATGGCCAGGGACACCTCCCACTAGAGCAGATTGCTCAAAGCCCCATCCAGCCTGGCCCTGAATACAGTATTTGCTTGTTAGGATAGTTGCATTTTTGGTTCAGAGAAGGGATTTCCTGAGGAGGGAAAAGCCCCTTTATCCAGTGAGAGCTCTGTCCCCACCAAAAGGGCCTGGCTGCACTGCCATACCTGTGCCAGCAGTGTGTGCGGTGGGCTGGGGGCTGTTTCCCCATCTCTGCCCAGTCTGTTTTGCCTCCCTTTTAAAGACGCATTAAATCCTTGCAAAATACCAACCAGCAGAGACCTCTCTGCCCACACGGGGTGTGCGGGTGTGGGTGCATCGTGTGGGCTGCAGGTTGCTGGTTCCAGCAAGGAGCCGTGCTGCTTCTCCCACTGTCCCCACCACCCAGCTCACCCAGTTACCCTGCTGTGATGCCTGGCTCCCCCCCGACCCCCGGCCCTGCACACCACATCCAGCCAGTCATTCGATCCAATTCAACCCCAAATGCAAATGTTAATAATTACAAAGTATGGAAAAACCTTGCGCTCTTTTGCTGAGCACTTTTACACCATACTTTATACAACAGGCATGACTAATGTTGAAAGGGTAAAGTTGTTTACTTTTAACCAAGATTAAATACAAAACTTGAAAAAGCTCCTCCCTTCCTTTGGATGAAACCCAGCATTTTTTCCCATTTGGAAATTGTCAAACAGTGGTTAAACAATCCTTTGGCAAACAAGTAGTGCCTGAGGGAATAAAGCATCAGATACATGGGGAGTGGAATAAAAGATATTTCTGTTCCTGAGGTATTTTTCTTGTGTTGCACAATGAAGTATAACATAAAATCTTCAAGCCTTGTAAGGTTAGAGAAAATGACCTTCCCATGATTATGCACACCACATGATTTGATATTCCCGTCCTTTTGAAAACCTACCAAAAGCCTGCCCCAAAACCAACACTGTGCTTTCAAATCTTGGGAAACCAAGTACCTTGAGGAAAATACCATGTTGAGGAAGGCAACCAGAGAGACACAGGGGCATAGGTACAAAATTACATCTCCACGGTGTTTTAACGTTTTCCCTGTGAATTTCTAAGGACTCCATTGCACAAGTGAAGAAGTGAGACTGGTTAAGATTTGTTTCTTAATTCATTCCCTAGGCTACCAATGTAAACTTTAATTAGGGCAACAGCAGATTGGCTGAGGGTGAGGCAGGCTTCTTCCAGCGCATACCTGAGTCCCGTTGTGAAACACCGGCCATTCAAAACGTGCAACCTTTCTCTCCGTCCCATGACACATGGAAAATAACCTAATGCTATCAATACGCATTTAGTTTGGAAATTAACCAAAGAGTTACGCTAGATGCCACACGTAATAACTTTAGGGCAGGAGCCCAGTGTTCAGTTTTCAAAAATTAAATCACTTCACAACCATGAAATATCAGTAAGCAACTTTTCAGACACCAGGAGCCTGTGATCCAAAGCCGCAATCCCTTTTGTTTCGACTAGAATAGGCTGGCCAACCTTCACGGCCCAAAAATGAGGCAGCAGGGTTTTCAATGGGCCGTGAACCACAAGCTAAGGTGCCTCCCAGGGTGGAGGGCCAAGGGGAAGAGCGGGAGAGGACAGCAGCTCCCCTGGGAGCCCACTGCTCCATTGTGGTAAGCCCGTGGGAGGGATGTGGAGTTGGGTGCGAGTTCAGCCCGGACACAGTGGGTTTAACTCTGCTGGCTTGCTTTCTCTCACTGCCAGGGGTTTGGATTATGTTGTGCCACCACTGCTGTGTGATGTAACCCTCAGCAAAGGAGCCACCTTGAACATCACTTGGCTCTAGAGCCAGGGCCTGTCCACCACAGCCTGGAAGGACAGGCATTATCCATGCAACACCCATGCCTTTAACCTTTAGCAGACACAAGTACATGTTGCAGGGGAAATAAGATGTAATTTGCAGCCTTTAATCTAAATGTGAAGACTACATTTGGATTAGTGTTTGCATAGAAGTAAAAAAGCATCCCCCAAATAATCATCCCCTAATCAACATAAATGGCAACAGCGGTGCAAAAGTCAGGGATGGCACTGTGGGAGAGAGGGTCATGATGGAAAAGAATAAAGGACCCTCAAAGAACTGAGCAAACAGTACTGCATATGAAACTATTCTCTTAAGTTTTCAGGTAAGCAAGAAGGAGATGGACAAGGATTACTTTGACTAATACTAATTAAGGGGCAGGACAGACCTTGGACCATTGTCTCCCTACCTTGCATGCTGAAAGAGTGCCCAACAGGGACAAATGCATGGCAAATAAATCAAGTGGCTCCTGTTAGTCGAAGGAGTCACACCACCTGTGGCTATTGAGAGCTCTGGGATGCTTTTCAGCCAGGCTGGCTGGGGGAGATGAGCACTGGGAGCATGAGGACAGATGTGGGAATCTCCTTCTTTGCGTAGCACCCTTCTGTAACCAATTTTGGCAGAAATTTCTGCGGAGAGGATCCGTCTTCAGAGGGTCAGCGTTATTTTTCATTCTGCAGCTTCCTGAGGGAGGGAAAGGTAGTACATACTTATCAACCAGCAGCACAGCCTCTGAATCAGGGAAAGGCAGAGAGATGCCATAGTGAAATAGACTTCAGATGCATCCTACTGGTGCTGCCCCGAGTGCTGGAGTAGAATGCCTGGTGGGTTTCAGCATCTCTTCGTCTAGAGAATCAAAGCTCCCTGTTTTTCTGCATGGTTATTACAAGAGAAGAGTCAATTTGCTAATTTGAATTTACCTTAGTCTGATCTATTTTGAAGCAAAAATGTATCCATTGCCAGGGTTTTCATGGAAGAATTTGGTCATGTATACAGCCTGCCTGAGGGTTTGACTTTCCCAGCTTATTAGAAAAAGGGGTTGTGGGTTTTCTTTAAGTGGTTAGTGCCCAGAGAGCGGGGAGGAGGAAGGCACGAGGTGAAAAATTAGCGACTAAACATTGAATAGACTTAATGTCTGGAAGATCTGAAGTTGTTGCTGGGTGCCCAGAAAGCCCTAGAGTTTTCTGCCCAGCAATCTCGTGGCTGAAGATTTACAGCCTTCAGAGGAAGGCTGTAGCACAAGCTATTCATACGCACTCAATTACCACAGAATATACTCTGTGTCTGTGTGTCAGCCTGGTGAGCCAAAGCACAGGGCTGTGGAAATAATTCCTTCTTACATGGGAAAGTGATGATCCACTTCCCTTGATTGCCAGTGGCCTTTGTGCCAGTGCACCTCTTGACCCATACAAGACCTTTCGTTCACTCTCATGGCAAAGTCTGGTTGCAGTGGGACTGTGCTGGTTAATATGAGTAAGGAATTATGGTGAAGCTGTACCTGGGAGAAAGACTCTGGTCTGAAATCAGGCTGATGGAGCTTGTTCAGCTTTGAGAACTCTTAAAGAAAACAAGGTTTAAACTCAAACCCAGGAGTAAAGAATCTGCTATTTTTCTCTGAAGTCCTGGTGAAACAGAAGATAATAAAGGGTTGTAAGTGCCACAACTGAATTAAGAACGTCTGGCAGAAGCCTGAATGCAAACAAGGCATCTTCAGCTTTACCTTGGCTAAGAAAAAGAGCTGCATTAATGTTGGGCTGTGGTAGTAATTTTTTTTGGCAAGACACAGTCCCTATGGATCTGTACAAATATTTTAATTCCTGGCAGGTTTCACAGAGACCTTCTGCCTCTTCCAGAAGCTCTTGATGAGCAGCAGGAAGGGATAGTGAACCATTGCTTCTGTCCTTAGCCTTACTCCCCTCTCTGCTGACTTCAGCAGGCGGTAGGTTAGGTCTGGAGCTCATTCTCACTTTCAGGATTCTGCACAGTTTTCCAAATGCTTTGCTAATTGCTTCCTCCTCTCTTTTTTTCCCGAGTACTGTTCTTGCTCACAGCCGTGGAGCTACGCTACTTAACGCCACACACACGCTCTTTCAGTTTCTTCCCAGCTTGCTTTGATTCTGTGCAGCACTCTACTCTTTCACCCACCTTAAGCTCATTATGTTATTATTACTAATGACACACTTTAGTTAAAATATGGGAAACTTAAATGTGAAAGTTAAGTAAATACCAAGGGAAATAAATACCAAAAAATCTTCAGATTCACATATACAGGCTCTGCCATCTATGATTTTCAAAGCAGTAAGCAACTGTCAATATCAAGACAAGCCTGAATTTAGCTGCTTGACTTTAAAAAAATCAGCTCAGAAGATTTTTGTTCCGGGATGTTTGTAGCATCTGTGCTCAGATCTTTCTCATTATCTTATTTCCTACAGCCCATACATATGAAAAGGGACTATGAGGACTATTGATTCTGAACTCCTGAACAAATCCAGGACACAGAATTTCCTCTTAGCGTGTCTGTCCAGGTACCTTCTTGTCATGTTTTAAAAAGACATTGATCTTGACTTACCCCCCCCCCCCAAATCAGATTAGTTTCTTCTTTGCCTCTTTCACTTTTTTAACTAGTGCTGCTTAAACTGCAGCTGTAGGTAGGCACTAGATGTCAATGAGGCACTAGGAATGTTCTGCAATGGGCTCACCCCTGCCTGAACAGACGCTAAATTGCTGTTAACAGTGAAAGAAACAGCCTACTGAGTTAAACCATGCATTCAAAACCAATTTACTTTGCTGTTTTAAACTCTTAGTCTGAGCATAGTCATACAGTTAAAAAATAAAATAATAATTCCAGAAAACATTTTTCCTTTGAGCTAGATTATTTCCTTTCTATGATGTCAATGAAAATGGGCTTCATGGACTACTTTTCCTTTTTCGTGGCTGACAGCTCCTCTCCCTGATATTCCTGCAAACACGGTTCTGATTTCACTGGGAGTACCCCGGGAGAGTGTCCAAATGCGAACCAACCCCTTGAAAACAATTTCACTAATGCAAAATCAGGTGAGGTGACTTGCAAAGTCAGAACTTTGGCTGTAGAAACTTGGAAGGTGTATTTGGCGCCCGTCATTAGAGCAGGCTGAGCGCAGACGTGACTGCAAGCTGAGGCTGTGCTACTCCACTTGCACAGAGCACGGCAGGAGGGAAGGAAGCAGAGGAAGAGAAAGTGTTAAAAAGGTAAATATTGACTCAAAGAAAGGAGACATAAAGGAGAATGTGGGAGAACTGTAAATGAGCCAGAGAGGATGGAGAAAAATTCTTCAGCAACTGTAATTAGGTTGGATTTCAGAAGTAATTGCAGTGTTCCAGCATCAGCAGATACCGTAGGCAATATTTGCCCCCAGCTGCATTTGCAGAGAAGGCGGCGAGTCGTTGCAGCCTGCAGGGCCTGATCCTGACGTGATTGCACTGATTACACACAGACGTGAGCCCAGTGCAGCAGCCCACGTCCTCCCTCTCCACACCACTGGAACCGGGAGCAGCATCCAGCCGGGAGATTCGCAGGGAGTGGGTGCAGAGACACAAATACAGCGGTGCACGTGGATGTAAACACATGGCCAAAGTGGAAGGATATGTATTTAATGGAGCTGCTGGTGCAAAACTGTGTTAGCAATTTAATACCGAGTAAAAATTGTTTAAATTATCATCAGATCCTGCCTGATGTCACCAACTTTAGAAGGTATGGGGAGGCTGGGCTGGTATTCACCTCCTCTCCACAGGTTGGAGCAGTAACTAGAAGCGGGAACTGTGGTCCTCTTAGGCTCCTTTACATATGTACTTCTCCTGTATAAAAACAGATTATATAGGCTTTCTGCGGGGAAAATAGATTTCACCTTTAAGTCTTCTGCAGAGGTTTTACATTAGCAGTTCAAGCGCCATCAGAAAATCAATTACCATTGGTATTACATGCAGATGAACAGCGCAGAGTAATGGAGAATTCATTTTGCACAATGCTTTTAATAAACTGCTAAATACAGCAAAATATTTTCCAAAGGGCTATTTATAGGCTCTGTGTGGGAAGTATGTCTCCGAGGGGAAGTCTGCACCTTTGTGATTCGGACAAGGAGTGAGTCTCAGCCTTCTTAATGCTAACATCGGTCGAGCGCATATTTCTGCCAGGATGGATTAAAGACCACGGCAGTCCATCGTCTCTATCACAATGGCTGTAACTTCACATGGAAAAACACTTTTTCTTGTAAAAACAAGAGTTTCACAGGCTGTGTTGTTGCAGTGCCAGTTGTTGCGAGACCCTAAAATAACTGAATTGCTCCCTTGTTCTTGACACTCTTATTATCTTTTCCTGTTCTTAATGCCAAAACAGTTTGCTGATTAGATTTGTTGTGTGTATTTCAGTAAATCATTGACATCAGCACCTCTTCACAACAACATATCTGCAATAACAGCCCTACACCTACCTGAGTTTGGAGATATAACCAGGGCAAAGAAAGGGACTCAGTTTTTACCAGGAAGCGATTATGAAAATAAGAACAGCAACACAGGGCCAGACCAAAGTATGCTGCCTCTGAGTGTGGCCAGAAAGAGAAGTCTGAGGAGGTGAATAAGAATAGCACAAGCTTGCACTTCCCTGGAGTGCTCTCTCAGCCGCCAATAGTTTATGCTCAGGAGTTCCCTGCATGCCCGTGTAACCACCATGGGCAACATGTTCCTGCAGGGAACCCCACAGCTTAACTGTAAACTTTATGAAGAGCCATCTGGTTTTGCTCATTTTGAACCTGTTAGCTTTATTTGGCACCCTTTTGTTCTTGTGTTGGAAGAATCAAGTCCCTCTCAACCCTCTTTCTGCTACTTGTGGTTCTGTAGACATGTACAGTGTCACCTCTCCGTCATCGCTTTTTCACACTGAAGAGCTGAAGCATGGGAGCTGCTCTATACTTTTGACTACCCCTGTGGTTCTTCTCTGAATGTTTTCCATTATATTTCCTTTAAGGTGAGGACCAGGACTGCACATAGTATTCAACAGGTAATTCATGTGGGCACACACTAAATCTGTAGAGGTGCATGATGGAGTTCTTGCTTTTCCTTCCCTAATAACTGTAAATGCAGTGCAATGGTTTTTGTGTCTTTAAGATCTTCTGAGATTCAGAACACATTTTAGTTACATGAGCTCAAGAACAGTTTTTTCCACTTACCTTTTTTTTATTTTTTAACAGCCCTGCTGAATCCAATCCAAAATAATAAAAATTTGTGTTAACTTATCTACACATTTAGCTCTATTGAAAGGAAAGAATGGCTAGAATATTGCTAAGGAGAAAATGTATTCTTATTCATTGTAACTTCAAAGATTTCTGGAGGTGCTATGTTTAAGTTACGTACACAAAAAATAGCCACTCTGGAGAAGGAAGGGGGATCAACCACAGAAAACTTTAACAGCAAAAGGAAATGTTTAAAAATAGTCTAAACTTACGAAAATAAGTGTATGATAAGGTAGGATAAAATAATATAAAAAAANAGATTCTGAGATTCTGTAATTTTTCCTGCAATAGAATGTACTCCCTTCTTTCAAACATTTTTTTAGATCTAAACCCCATGAAACCATGAAAACAACTAAAATAACAGATGAATTCTTCTGCCAGTTGCTATTGCAATCTATTGCCTGCAGGAAGGAAGCATGTTTATTTAAAAATATCCTCCTTGTCCTTAAAGATGTAGTCAGATGTTTGTATTACTTGAAAGCTGTCATAAATACCACAATTACCCAGTTCATTTTTCATTTCACAATTCTTGTTAGGCACATTATTTTATGTTTTACAAATTTAATCTAATCTGGGCTGGTGCTATTCAGTAAGACTGATACGACCGGCAGTAATGACCTGAACTTCAGTCTGATGTTTCCTCCTTCCAGCGTAACCGATACTTATTTCCCACTTGGCTTCACCAAGCAAACCACTGAAGCTCCCAGCTGACATCTGCCCTCAGGTTTTCCACCAGTTCCTCCTGGTGACAATGGTGGCAGTATTCCTTGGTGGCACTTGGGGATTACTCTGACAACCTTAAGCTGAGTGCCACGGGGTGCATATATTGAACATTTGCCTTAAAATGCCTTTGCAAAGTTGTGTCCAAGTGTCTCCAGCTGATTTATGGGGGTGAGTGAAATGGTCTGAAAGTTTCATTTCAATTAAAATAATCTCTGCTCTAGCTCTACTCACCACAATCGGCAGTGGCATTCAGCTTTCAAAAGCTGATGGCAGCTCTGTAGGAGCAGGAGTGTGCTGGCCTTTTCACTACTTGTGGGAAGAGCAAACAGCTCTGGTCTGCATCACACAAACAGAACTTCGTGTTTTTGAAACCTTTGATCTGCAAATTTCCTACCCTTACCACTCTGTCTTGGGTTAGATATTTGGAAGTCTTCCGTGGAGACGCAGACATTTCTTTGGGGCACGATGAGCTTTTGACTTTTCCCTTTCTTTGATTATTTATTTTTAGAAAGATAGAAAGCAAAGATCTTTTCTGTGAGCATGCCTGCCCCAGGCAGCCTCTATTCACAGTGGAAGATGAGTAACAGTTTGCTATTCAAACAGAAATCTGAGTGTGTTGTACAATTGCAACAATATGAGATGGACAAGGAAAGATGGCATGAGGCTATTCCTTCCTGCCTGGCAGAGAAGGAAGCTTTTGGAAGGGCAGGTAGAGAGAAGGGTATTGGCAATATATTGGTAAGGTGTGAAGCGAGGGTGAAACAGCCATCGACAGATGTGTGGGGCACTGAGAGAAGGAGAGGACAAAAAGGCTGGGATGAGATGCACAGAGGGCTGGTGGGAGGTAAGGATGGAGACTCGTGGGGATTCAGTGTGACTTAGCGATGTGAGCACTTTGCTGAGACCTGGGAGATTTTAGCATAAGTCTGAAGTTCAGTGAGCTGCCTTATTGCCTCTGCCAAGTAACTTCATCTCCCTGTGGCTCAGATTTTTCCCCTATCTCTTCCTGCTCGTCAAATCAGCATCAACAACAAATTGTCAAGAGATGGGAAAAGAAAGATAAATTGTACTGGGATTTAAAGATCAGAGACTGAGTCAAAAGGCAAGATGATTCTGTGCAGCTTAGGGGAAAGAGATGGGATGATGTTAGCTCCATTCAGCTAGATCTTGAGCAGAAGATCTGACATCATTATGTTCTCAGCTCTAAATGCAGAGAGCGCGATGCTGGGGGTGAGGTACAAAACGTGCAGCATGCAGCCAGCTAGAAAAAGTCGTTGCCAGGTAGTTATAAATGTAGGACAGCTGAATTACATAAACCCCAACTCTTTGGCTGCTAAAGAAGGATGGGGCACTCAAAAACCCCTCCTGTGTGATGGGGTAGAGCACAATGAACTAAAGCGATCCTTTAATAATACTCAGGGAGCACCACAAGCCAGTGCTGCTTTGTGTTTTCTTTTTGTTTGTTTGTTTGTTTTCATAAATAAAATCAGCTAGGGCTACGTCCTTGTGGATGTACTCAAGTTTGTTTTGAGTTCTCATGTATGTGATGTGCACCTTATCAAGCGCTGGTGGATTAGTTTGTTTACACAAGCTCAGCTTCAAAGGCTGAGCATCTTAAGAGCACAGCTCAATGAGGCAGCGCTGCCATCCAAGCCTTGGGTCCTGACCACGTTCTGCATTCAAATGGCCCTATAGACAAGCATTCCAGTCCTGCCTGCTGCACCCGTGTCCCCTCGGATGTCAATGCCAGAACTCAAAATTTAATCAGTTTTAGAGACTTAAGACAATGACTCCAATCCATTTGGAAATTGCAAGCTGTCTATGCAGACATAGAATCATAGAATCAAAATGGTTAGAGTTGGAAGGGACCTTAAAGATCATTAAGTTCCAACCCCCCTGCCATGGGCAGTGACACCTCCCACTAGAGCAGGTTGCTCAAAGCCCCATCTAGACTGGCCTTGACTATATAACCAGACCTCATATCCTTTCAGAGAGGTAGCATCCGCTATTTAAAACCTCTTCTAAAAAGTTAGAAAAGAAGACTTAAATGCAGCCATGCAGCCTCAGGAACTCACTCACATGTCAACTATGAGTCAGGTTTCCAACTGCCAAGGTACAGTCCCTCTCCAAGCCAGGAAGGGCTAGTTCAACCTCAGCTTCTAGCTAATGTTGTGAAGGAAATCCAATGAACTGTATACATCTTAAAGCACTGAGCTCTCCCAAAGCAGTCGTTCCTTTCACAGAAGGAAGAGCCATGGACTGGTCAGGGCAGATCTGAGACTACTGAACATACCAAATCTCTCCAGCATAGATTAATTATTTACAGCTTTATAAGGTTTAACTAAAATTATGAATGAATCCAGCTTCTCATTTGACTCATCCAGTTTTAGGTGTCTACATGTCAACTGGCTGTTTATGTTTCTGCAATAGTCACTGGAGATCTGAAGACTGAAGTCAGTGGAGCCAGGGGTAGTTCAACTAAGCAAATGTTGGAGTTTAGCCTATAATGCTATAAATTCTTTATCTCAACTCCATTTCCTATTGAGTAAATTTCCATTGAGACTAATGGAAGCTTAGACACCTAGCTCACACACAGGTATCTGTATTACATTTATCTAAATTTAGGTGTCTGTATCAGCAGCTAAATCCCACTCTATAAGGCTTATTAGCTCAGACACGTCTGGGCAGGTATATGAGTGGAGGTTCCGTATGCATTACTTCAGTGCAGAACTTCTCATACTATGTCAAGACTGAACATTGAAGTGACAGGTCTCAAAACGGAATAGATTTCTTCAGAATATGCTTTATATAGAAGAAATGTATTTGAACTTTCAAATCTCTGAGAACTAAAATTAAATGTTTGAAAGAATACCTGAATGCACCATCTGAAGAATATGATCCTGAAATAGTCATCCTTAAATAGTGGGGCTGTTTGCCTCTGGCACTTACCATGGAGTCTGAATTAGACTAGAGTCAAGGTCCATCCAACCTCACAGCCAGTTTTCAATGCAGACAGCCAGGACATAGTCCAAAAAAGAGTGATCCTTACCCTTCTGTGCCACTGCAGCTTCATCAGTTATCAGCCATTTGGGCACTTCATACACTGGGGAATGCATCCAGGAAACTTTTTGTAGTGTCCCTATAGGCTCTCTCCTCCACAAAGTCATTCAAACCCTTTTGAAACTTGTTCATATATTGGACCTCCTTGACATGCATTTCTTCAGGAAGAGAAATTCAGGACCTACTGCTGTGGCAGTAAGCTCCACAATTTAAGTACATTCTGTGTGAAATTTGCATTCCCTTGGTTTTCTTCAGGTGTGTTTCTCAGAGGTGCCCCCTTATTCTAGCTTCCGGAGAAATAGCAGACTGTCCTTCCCCATTCACCTTCTTCATCACTTTTCAGATTTTATAGATGTCTATTGTAGTCTGTCTCTGCCAGAACAAATGTTGTTTATAATAGTTCCAAATGTTTGAAGAGACATTCGTTTGCATGAGAATCAGCTGCAGGAGCTTGAGCAAGAGCTCACTGTAGAAAGACAGCCCTGTTGAATGTAAAATATCTAGGGAAAAAGAATTAATTAAAGTTCAAATATTTAATACTGGATTTTCCCTGAGCAAAGTCCTTTGACTTCGTCAGACATTTTTAGTACATGAGTAGTCCATTCTTGTGAAACAAGACAGAGGATGACTAGAGTATCTTTTCCCATTTGTTTTAGTTCCCATGTGAAATCCAAGGTATCAAATCCTTACCCATTCACAAAAACATCTCAAGCTGAACGCATGACTAGTGGTATCTTCGGTTTTCATTTCTAAGCAATGAAGAAATGAGAAATATTTGTAAATGGATATTGCAAACCATTAGTTGAGATAAAGCTTGTATATAATTCACATTAACTTGCAGCCTTAACAAGTTTCAGTCATCACAGGACATCATGTTTAACAGCATGTTTTAATACAACCATAATAAAACGCACAACATAATGGTCATTAACTTGCAATTCTAGATAAAGGGTGTATACGTCTTGGTTTATGTGCTAAGGAAGTTCTATTTTTTTAGGCAATTTAGTAGGTAAATGTATTATTCAGTGATAAAATAAGAAGACAATAAGCATTTCTGTTGTTTTATTATTCACACATTACTTAACGCAACTTCAGGAAATTACTATACGAATTTCAGGTGGATTTTCCAGTAAATACTTCTACTGTATTTAATAGATCTACTGAACAACACTTACAAGAGATAATTTCAACAGTCAACAGGAATATGGACTGAAAAATTGAATGCAGATTACTGAGAGGAAGATTGGAAACTGATAGATGAGCGTGAGAAATTAGTACCAATAAACACAGCATAAATTACAGATGACTCAATTTCCTTCAGAGCACAGATTTTTCATGATTTCTGAAGAAAAGCTCACAATATCATATTCTGGATGCTGTTGTAAAAGCCCTGTTTTTCCCACCTGACTCCTACCTCTGTGCATATGTTCAATCTATCACTGAATTGCAGTTTTTCACTGAACCCTTTCTTTGGGGATATGCTGTATTAGCTGATAAATTCTGAGTGGGATGGTGAAATGAACCATTTAAAAGAAATTAGCTTATTGAAGCACCTGCCTTTCTTACAGTTTTTCAAAGCATGACCCAGTCTGGAAAAAACTCCTGGTTCAACATCTCATATATACAATTAAAATGCTTAATTGTGCAGAGCATTAGTCAGTGCCGATCTCCTGAGGAAATAGGAATTTTATGAATGATATCTGCTTCCCACTGTGAGGAGCAAAATTACATGATTTAAAGAATACATGTGTTAAGGACCTAAGGCTGTTTAGAGATCCCATAATACACCATTACAGTATTGTGAAAAAGTTTTGCAAAGCGCTGTGTTTAGTTTGGAAGCTAAGAAGCAGAAATTGTGAAATAAAATTGGGTAAAATGATTTTTACTTTGCTGATAAACAACTTGCTAATTAAGAGGAGGAAAATGATTGAGCTATGCTGATTAAAAAAACCTGGGAATAAGAGCCTGGCTGGTCTGTGAAGGGAAAAACTGAAACCACATTTGCAAGACCACCATGTGCATCTCAAAAGCATGTTGATGAATGTCAACTGGTGAATGATTCTCACTCGCATGTAAGTAGCTCCCAAGTGAAATAAATACTGGGAATAAACCCACAGTTTGTGAGAAGTATGGGGTTTGGTTAGGATGCAGGCACTTTGGGCTCAGGCAGATCTAAGCAGGCACCAGTACACCACAGTGTACAGGCAAGGGGACTCTGCCCGCTCTCGGGACTGCAGTCGACAGGCATCTTCAGTCATAAAGCTGGAGAGCCGCTCTGGTACAGCCCTGAGCTGAGGCACCAGCATCACCCTCCTGGCCCCAGTGTGGGGTGTTCTGGTGTGTCTGGGGACAAAGGAGCCCAAATACTTTACCCAGAGATGGCTTGTCCTGGCTCTGGCTGCTTCTAGGAGACAGCCTGGGGCACAGGTACCTACCTGGGAAATACCCAGCTTTTGAGCCACACCGGGGCAAAGAGAGAAAACAGTAAATGCAAGGGAGGTTTAGGAATCAGGCTAGTGTTTGGGTTTGCTCTAGCTTTAGCTCATGGGCCTATTGAATACTGCAAGTCTGACTTGCTTCTTGGATCCATCCTTCAGCAGAACACTGCTGATGGCAGTGCCGTTGGCATTTCCAGTGACAGCTATGTATGCACTTGTCACAAAACCTTGGGACAAGCCAAACTGGGCTCTTTGGTGGAAATTTTGGGGTTTTTTGCTTGGGAGAAAGACAGGAAGAAGCTTTTGCTGATTTGTTTTTAATGTGCCAGAGACACTACTGGGATGAAGGTCATGTCTCATAGAAAAGCAATCATAAAAGCCACATGTATCATCCCACTTCAAACCTGCTCTAAATGTTCATGTAATGTCTGTATCAATAGGGATCAAGCAAGACAACTGTGCAAACACACTCATGACCCCTTTCCACTTCCACTTTCACCTGCAAGCCAGGAGAAAATACCAGTTAAAAAACCCTTCTGTGGTAAATATTTTATCAGCTTATTTTGTTTTACTTATGGAGCATGATTAGAAGGAGCAAGGGCAGTAGACAGAGGGAGGGAGAAGAGTAATGTACCTGCAGTTTTCAAAAGAAATATCAAGAACTTTTCCATAAGGCAGTTTTAAGCTGAAAGTGCCTTGGCAAATCTGTAACGTGATTTTCCGAATGGTGTGTAAAATGTCATCCAATTTTAAATCTGTAGTATTGCTTTAATCTCAAAAAAGGAAATAGTAATGTTTGTCTTTACTATGGTTGATCCAATCTTGCACTCATTTCCAGACTAAGCTCCTACTGATTGTAGTGATCTGGGCCCAGCAATACACATTTGACTTATCAGTTTATTTACAGCTTGGATCTGCCATTGCCATTAGGTATCTAGGATACACTTTTTGCACATGTACAGCACATACAGAACACGTACTTGTAGACACACTTTCATTGAATATGATAATGTAAGGATCGTTATCCTACCTAAAGAAATGCATTTGAATTGCATACATCTAATGCTACCCTCCAAACACCAGATAAATACCTTCCAAAAATAGCATCACTCATTTTTCACAGCAGGTGTCATTCATCAGGTATGAGGCTGCATGTAAACGTGTTAGTAATAATAATTCAGTTTGCTATGTGACTCCAGCTCATTACCAGCAGCCCCAGGCACTGGAGGCTAGTGGAGTCACTAGAGCATCGCAGAAATATTTAATCCTATAGCAAATATTTAGTCCTACAACATGAATATTACACAAATATTGATCCTATAAGTTTGAAAGGCTCTGAAGAAGCTGGCTTTTCTCCTTCAGTGCTCTGACCTGCCTTGTCGCTTGCTGGTCTCCATGGTACCAAGTGCTGAGCTGGTCCAGCTCCAGGCTGCCCACCATAGCTGGTCTGGAAGGGGGTGGTAGGCACAGGAAAGGGGTATTCAAGGGAGCAGATCCTGCAGCGATGGCTCAGGGAGCAGCAACTGCAGTTCTCCCTGTGAAGAAAGAATGCTGCAGGTGCAGGGCAGCTCCATTCTTCACAGGTATCCTGCTCTGACTAAGCCTGCCATGGGCTCTGCTCCCAGGTGGCAACGCCAGAGCTATTTTGGAGGTGTGGATGAAGCCCTTCTGCTGCCTGGCGTGGTTTCGGCACCTTGCTGCGTTGCCATAGATCACATGGGAATGTCATGGCCACCGGCACACAAAGAGCATGGTGCTCAGGGTCCCTCAGCCACTCCGAGCCATGCCGCCATGCCAGCCCTGTGAAAGGCCATTTTTGGCATCCCTCCTCACGGTGCTTCCACCACAACTAGCAGATCTGCAGCTGAGAAATGCCACCGCGCGAAGGTTAATTAAGAGTCTCCTCCAGGGAATCTTGTTGCATGTTTCTGCTTAATTTGTAATATTCACACTAGGCCTGACAGAAAGCCACCGAGGGGACAGGGGCATTTCCAGTGACTTTTAATGGGCTGTTTGCGCCGGGACACCGATAATGACAGGCTGGTTTGCACAGGCAGTGAAAGGGCTCTCTTCAGGCCCCACCAGACTTCAGAGCCTGTTGACCTTAATTAAATTTCATGGCACACTTGTCTCGATCCTGCAGTAATAGCTCAGCCTTTACTTCTATGTGTTGGCTAAATGGGAGTGCTCTCCTAAGCAGCAGTTTGCAGGGAACGTGGGGTGCTCTGTGCCTCCAATCTCCTCTACTGTTTCTTTTCTCCACAGCCTCCTTTCATCTTCTACCCATCCTGCTCCTCAATCCCTTCTGGCACTTTCAGCATGATATGCTAAAGATTAATTTCTTTAGCAGCATGGCAGTGATAAATAGTTTCTTTTCTGTTTATTACTACTTACTATTGTTACAGAAACATTTCCCAAAATTATTTATGTCTTGTGTATTTGTGGTGCTGCACAACACAAACAGCAGGAGGCTGTATCTTCTCCCCAGGACCTTGCCATCCAGACGCCTTCTGGTTTTATTTTGAAATCTCAGATGCAGGGACACAAGACAATCTGAGGTCTCTTCGTCCATATCTCTGCCCTAAAGTCAGCAGCTAGGTTTGCCAGGCTGTGAGTTTCTCCACTCTTGGAAGAGGCTATTTGGAGCCAGCCTCTCCGAGAAGATAGTGAGTGTGTGGGCCAAGGGGAAGGGAGGGCGTCCCCCACATTAAGAGTTACAGAAGAAGAGGTGGACATGCAGCCTCAGCTGTGTCTCACCACCTGTCCCCTTCAGCTGGGAATGATGGAGGAGATGGTTAGGGCAAGATTCCCATCTGGCTGGGGAAGACGGATGGTTGCTCAGGTTATGGGGTGATCTCGAACAAGCCTTTACCCTTGCTCAAACTTACAACCACAGACCTAGAGAAGAAATTTTCTCAGCAAATCACAAGTTTTTATCCTCCACTGTCATCTCAGGCAACACAAAGAAGATCCCACCAGCTCTCCTGATATTCCTTTTTTTGGGGGTCTTCCAGAAACCAAGATAAATTCCCCAACAATCTCTGGGGACCCAGAAAAGGAGTGCAAGGGTTTCTTCCTCTCCTTGAGGGGGAAAAAAACCCCTAGAGAATAGGGCAGAAAAGTGTGTGCAATGCTGAAGAGACAAGAGGAAGGTGAGAAGAGGGAAAGGAGAGACTGCGGTGAGGAGAGAACAAGGAGAGGTGAGGAGTGGAAGGGATGGAAAGCAGAGAACAAAGGGGAGAAGCCCTGAGCGTTTGAAAAAGCAGGTAAATGAGGGAGCGAGCACAGATGGGAGAGAGAAGAGGAGCAGTACCTTAAGAGAGACCTATAACAAAGGGAAGAAAAGGGAAGTCTTAGCAATGTATTAAATAGGAAAGAGATGGGGAACAAGGAACTAAAGAAAGCTGCAATCAGAAAGAGGAGACTTCCTTTCGAAGAAAGAGAGATGAGAGCAGGCTGCTTCTGAAGGGGAAAAAGTATTGGAATTGGAAGAAACACATTAAGGATATACATTACAAGCTTGACACACAAAAGCAGAGGCATAAACTACAATGGAGAGCAAAAGAAAATGAAGTGAAAAAAAGAAGCAGGTGGAACAAAAGGAGCAGGGCATGTAACAGTTTTAAAATATTATTACATGTAGAAGTTGGATTGAAAGAACTTATACTGAGCTCATTTCTCTCTTTAGAACTGTACAGCATGAAATGAAACATATGTACAGTCTGGCATTTCTGTTAATATCCCTTCCTTCAAATCCGCTTTTAATGGGTACAGATAATAAAGATGGTAACTGTTTAAGAGCAAATGCCATTATGAATGATGACCTGTAATCCACTGTAAACTCTTATCCTCTGCTTACACAAACAGACCGGGGTGCTTGAATTAAGAAATGCGTTTCGTTTTCTTTTTTTTTCATGTGGAGATCCTCACTATTCTGGCTAAATTTCACTTCCCAAAGGACAAGCAGTTAAAACACTGGGCTGCATGGTCTGTCTAAAAAGAAAATACTTTTATTTAATATCTTAGGTATTAGAAGATGTAGTAGACTATTCTGTTTACTAGCACTGAACGGTGTGTGTAGGATTACTGAACAATTTGGCAATGGGTAGTTTCTTTTTCAACTGATAAGGTGGCCTGGAAGAGCTGCTTGTTCCCAGCACAGCCTCTAGCCAGCTTCCCAGGAAGGCTTCTTTCTCCTCCTTGCCTGCACAGCACAGGAGGCTGTAGACTGTGCTGTGCAGGGGAAGGAATAAGCCAGGCACTTCAAACCACCCAATGCTGTCTTACCTGTCATGTATCTGGGCACCATGTGTGCAGAAGGTGTGCTCTATACACATACACACACATTTAAAAGAGGTGGGCAATGATGTGTGATAGTGATGGTTCTGGTGAGCAGACACTAGAGCTTTTGCTCCTGTGGGGGAGAGAGTTGCCAACCCCTAGTGGAGAAGCCAAGGCCATGGTCCAAGGAGCATCCTGTCCTGGTCTGCAGAAAATGTTGTGGAAAACCAGCCTGGGTCATCCCTGCTGAGCGCTGTGCTGGGTCATGGGGCTGGAAAACTCAGCTCTTCAAACTCATGCTGATGCAAAGAAAATACAGTGCAAAATGTAGAATGCCTTCATGCAGGTTGTGGGGTTTTTAACCAGTCCTCTCATGCTCACTGAACTGGTGTAGCTTTTATACAGTAACCAAATGTATGATCACATTGCTCGACAACATTGTCCTTCTAGAATCACCACTTTTACAATCACCTCAGCCTCTTTCCTTCCCTCCTTTCCCCGTTCAAAACCATCACCTACGGTCTGCTTCCCCATTTTCCATAGGAACAAAAGCATGCGACCTCTCTGCCCTTCATCACGCGTGCCACAGAGCAGACCCCAATTAGAAGTCTAATTTTGATGTTGATTTAATCATCACTGCACTTGTGAGATGATGGCAAGAGGCTGTAACAAGGATGGACAAAAGGCATACAAACCCACAAGAAAAACTAATGATGAATCATTGTTTGAAGGGTGAGTCATGCCTGAGTGCATGCATATGTCAAGCATGAGGCTGGCATAGCTTCACTTGATTAACCCAAATCTGCTTTGTTTAAGTCTTCTTGTACAGCTCTGCTTTTAAGGGAACAGTAACACATCACAGTTATTTGTATGGTGATTTTTTTGCCTCTCTACATGAACATTGTGGTGGACCCCAGCATAGAAGGCATGGCTGGAAGAGGCATCCAGCCTCCTTCTAGTCCCAAAACAGGGTCAACGCCACCCTAATCCTTCTTAATAAAGGTATGTATGATCTGCTCTTTAAATTCACTGGAGATGGAGATTCACACCATCACTGGACAGATGATCACCATCTACCACTGTAGACCCAGACCTTTACAGTGAGAGCTGCTGCTCTCAATTAGCAGGGGCAATTTCACAACCACGCACAAATGTTCTGCAACCCTCCTGCTTTTGCTGGCCACGTACTCTCCCTGGGCCCCCTCACCAGCGATGGGGGGCTGCAGAGTGAGCAGGGTTTGCTTCTGTGCAGGGGTCCTTACTGGCTGCTGGAGCCCTGGTGCTGACATGCAGGATGGGCCAGGGATGCACAGCCCCACCGGCAGGAGCACAAGCTTGGGTCAGCATGGAATGACAGAGAAGCTGAGCCCTGGGCCACCACCCGTCGCACAGGATCTCCGGCTGTAGCTTGACAAACACATTTGCCTCACACGAGTCGCCAGTGACGCTGAGTGAGGTGGCGGTGGGACAGCAGCAGTGACCAGGGGGGCTGCCCAGGCTCCCCAAAGATTAGACATCCCCTTCAGGCACGGTTCTGCTCCATCATGCAGTGAGGCTGATCTGCTGTTAGCATCCCCGGTGTCAGCAGGGCTACCTTGTCTCGTGGCCATCAGAGGTGGGCTGAGCACCCTGCTGTGTCCTTGCATTTGTGTGACACTGCAGTCAAGCAGCACAGGTGCTTTTATGCCTGCACTGCTGTTTGGTTCAGCTGGCTGCTGGACAGATAGCATCACCAAAGCTCTGCCAGCAATTCCCTTGAGCGTTACCAAAAACAGCCCCCAGATGCCCTATGGATCTGTTGGAACAGGTCCAGTGGAGGGCCACGAACATGATCAAAGGGCTGGAGCACCTTTCCTATGAAGACAGGCTGAGAGAGCTGGAGCTGTTCAACCTGGAGAAAAGTCTGGGGAGACCTTATAACAGCCTTCCAGTATCTGAAGGGAGCCTACAGGAGAGCTGGAGAGGGATTCTTTGGCACGAAGTATAATGACAGGACAAGGAGTGATGGTTTTAAATTGGAAGAGGGGAGATTTAGATTCGATATTGGGAAGAAATGCTTTCCTGTGAGGGTGGTGAGGCACTGGCATGGGTTGCCCAGAGAAGCTGTGGATGCCCCATCCCTGGAAGTGTTCAAGGCCAGGCTGGATGGGGCTTTGAGCAACCTGCTCTAGTGGGAGGTGTCCCTGCCCATGGCAGGGGGGTTGGAACTTGGTGATCTTGAAGGTCCCTTCCAACTCTAACCATTCTATGATTCTGTCATTGTGCTTGTTTCTATGTATTTGCTGGACAGTAGGAAGAAAGATCTGCTTCACAACACAGGAAACTGTATGGCAGCTTTCTGTAGTAGGCATACAGAGTTTTCTATCAAATAAAATGTACTCATTCATTATATAGAAAGGCATTTGTATATTTACACTTAAAGGTCTTGGGTCCATTTCTTCACCAATGCAGAAGGATTTGGGTTTTGTAACTCATTTAGAAAGGGACCTAATGCTAGAAAATTCACCAAAATTTGCTAGACAGCCAGGTGGTCTGGGGAAGCTGAGCTCAGATCCCCTGATTCCTAGTCAAGTGCTGAGCTGCACAAACACAGAGATAATACTGTGTAACTCTTGCAAGCATTTAGCCACTGGCGAACAGCTGCCTAGCAATCTCTTTATGAGATTTATTTCTCTCTTATGGTTTTGTCAAGGAAACAGTAGTTGTTGATAACATTCAGAAACACGGAGGTGCTATTTAATAGTCGGGACAGCGAGCAAGCCAAAAATCCGCTGTAAAAAATAAGCATGTGTGATCATTTGACTTTTTTGTCATTTTACAAATTATATGTGCCCAGGGTTTAGCATTCAGGGAATATTTATTTGTAAATAACATCAGGCTTTAGGAAAAGTTTGGGCTTTATTTTATGCAAACAATTCTATTTTAACTGGCATTTCACATAGCATTCAGACTGTGGGTTGCAGCAACATCACTCATCTTCCTGCAGGCAAAACTCTGCCTCATTTTGACAGACACTCTTGATGCTTTTTCCTTTTGCAAAAAAAAAAAAAAAGACCTACCCAAGATGAGACTTGGGACAGCTCGGGGGGAAGGGAGAAGAACCAAAACTGGAATGTATGTAGCAGGTCCCAAATCAATGAAGCGTTTGTGCTTTTCCTCTTGCCAAGTAGAGGAGGATCATCTCTCTGCAAAGGGTCAAGGTCTTTCTAACATCGAAGCACCTCTGTTTCTCTCAAAATGAAAGCGCCGCCTGCAATCCCGAGCCCTCAGGAAAACCAGTCCTGACAGCTGAGCACAGTTGCAGTAAGCTGCAGCCCTGGTGCTTGCTGATTCCTTCTGGAAGGGAGAAAGGGCAGACTGGGAAAATAACACTTGAAAATTTATTCCGGCACATCAGAGAAAAACTCTATTCCCCTCATCTGCGCAACTCCAACAGATTCACCATGCGGGAGGGAGCTGGAGGAAGGGTACCAGGCAGGATCCGTGCCGCAGCATAACATTTTGCCTTAATTTTGGCTCACCGCCACAGAAGCACCCCTATGAAACCATCCCTACAGGCTCTGCAGGCAGCGCACGGCTTAACGCCATATTAAATTACCTCTTTCATTCTGCGCAGCACAGCACAGCGGTATCGGCAGCAAGAAGAAAACAGAAAAGCATATCACATGAGCCGAGGCAGATCTTGGGCTCCAAAATTGCCCCCTCCGTTAGGGTATTCACATATGGGCTGCTTGATTCTTCTAGGGGGAAGGATGGGATTTGGCACCACAGTGCTCCTCCAATTCTCAGTAGGGATTAAAAAAACAACAAACCTGCTATTGCCAACTCTTACATTAGGGCTAGCACTGAGCTCACCTTAAAATTAGGAAGCTGCAGGTTTGGGGTTTTTTTTCCAACCACTGTGATTGCATCTTTGCTGTTTATATTTCCCACTGTAAGGACTCTGCTGCATTTGGGAAATTCCACATACACGTGTTTGTGGTGTGGACCAACTGGTTAAATCCATTTTCTGTTCAAGTTTATAGCAAGCTTTTCACTCCATCAAAAATAACCCACATTTAATACCAAGAGCTTTATCGTCCCCGAAATGCATACTTTTTCCTCTGAGTCACAAGTAAAGAGCAGTCTTTAGGCACATCCTAAGGACACTGGTGTACATGATCAAACAGTCCCAGTTCTGACAGAACGGTGTCAGTTCAGCTGAGGGAACAGCCTGCTCCTGCTAAGCTCCCAGTTTAGGAAAAGGAAGGGATTGTGCCAGATCACCTTTTTCACACCTAGGCAAGGGCTTCTGGAGCAGCTCAGGTCTTACCCACATTCCCTCCACGCTTCCGATTCTTGGGTTAATTTCCCCAAACACGCACTGCAGAGGAGAGCTGGAAGCATACAGGAATGCAGACCTGCCCCGGCTCCAGTCACCGCCAGCCAGAGCAAACAAGGAGAGGAGGAAGGAGGAATTACCCTGGTGATCCCTCCTGTGATTCCCCAGCAGCTGCAGTCCTCAGCTGACCCCGGCAGGGAGAGACTGTGAGAGTTACACTGGATTACAGATCCCAGCTGCTCCTAATCCGGGGGCAGCCGTGAGTGACTTGGCCAGTGGCGCAGCAGGAACTGCCTGCATTCACGGCTTCCTTACACCCGGGTGGTTATTTATACAGTCTTCCTGAGTTCCTCTTGCCTTTCTTTTATCCCTGCAAATCCTTACTGTATCATCGTGCAGCAATGATATCATTGCCATAACATATGAGACAGTTCAATTCTTATATTTTTAAACGAGACGGGTGGCTGGGATTGTCCTGGGAACCCCTACGGCTCAGCAGGGCAAGGAGCTGGTGGGTCCACCAGAAGCTGCTGTGTTTCAACACTAATGGAAGCTGATGATTTTTTCCTCTTCCCTTAGGACATAAAATCATAGAATGGTTTGACTTGCAAGGGAATTTAAAGATTATCTAGTTCCAATTCCACTGCCATGGGCGGGAACACCTCTCGTTAGAACAGGCTGTTCAAAGCCCCATCCAGCCTGACCTTGAACTTCTCCAGGGATGGGGCATCCACAACCTCTCTGGGCAACCCGTGCCAGTGCCTCACCACCCTCACAGGAAAGAATTTCTTCCTGATATCAAATCTAAATCTCCCCTCTTCCAATTAAAAACCATTACCCCTTGTCCTGTCACTCCACTCCCTGACAGAGTCATCTCACCGTCTCTCCTGTAGGCCCCCACTAGGTACTGGAAGGCTGGGATAAGGTCTCCCTAGAGCCTTCACTTCTCCAGGCTGAACAACCCCAATTCTCTCAGCTTATCTTCATAGGAGAGGTGCTCCAGCCCTCTGATCATTTTCGTGGCCCTCCACTGGACCCATCCTAACAGGTCCATGTCCTTCCTGTGCTGAGGACTCCAAAGCCAGACACGGTACTCCAGGTATGGCCTCACCAGAGCAGAGTAGAGGAACAGAATCACCTCCCTTGACCAGCTGGCCATGCTTCTTTTGATGCAACCCACAATGTGTTTGGCTTTCTGGGCTGCCAGCACATATTGCTGGCTCATGTGGAGCTTTTCAATCTACTAACATGCTGGTGCAGAACTTTGCAAGACCCGGTTGCTTTTTTTTAACCCAGGAAGGTATTTTTAGAGGGACTTGTTCTCAGGCTCATTGATGATTTGTTCATGCAGCTTATTCAGTTGCAATAAATGAGCTTACATGGCTAGAACTGTAACATTAGAAGTCACCAAGAATGATAGTCAACATGGTCTTTAATGCACTAGAATAGGGGCCAGGTCCATGGTCCAGATTTATGAAGCAAGCAGTGCTGTGGCAGGAGCTGTGGGGACCTGAAATGACATGCCAGCAAGAAGAGGACAGGCTGCCTCTTTGCAGAGCATTCCTTCCACCCGCCATAAAATCACAGTGATTATTAGGTCAGAAAACCTTGAGCTAGTGAAAACAATTTCTGCCAATGTACACTAGAGCTGCCTCATGTGCTGACACAGTTTCATTATGAGCAGTGGATGGGGAAGAACAAGGCATTTTATCTCCAAAGGTGGCAGAAAGTCCTGTGGATAAATCTCCTTACACAACCCATTAGAACTGGCCACATAAGTTCCATACGTTTGGGGATTAAGCTACCTGATGTTCAGGAACAGAATCTCCTACGTAATACCCTCATTAATACCCACAACACAGTGATGACTCTGCTATTCCCATGCTTTCTGTTAAATAAAATCAGTCCCTGCTTTGGTTAATATGGTGGATATTTAAAACTTATTATTCTTGATCTGCGTTCGTGTGTTAGGGGAGTAGTAGCCAACTCCAGATGACGGGACAGATGGAGTTTTACGATGCATAAAAAAATCGGGTTCTCGATAATAAGTCATATGTTACACTTGCACGTTCTTCTACACAATTAAGATATTTCTTTTAACAATTAGGAAAAATGTAAGAGAGTTGGCACCACAGCGTTTTGACTGAGCTGTAATAAAACTGCAGAGTTGAGGCTGTGGAACTTGCATATCCTTCCCACAGGACTCTACCCAGAAAAACAGATTTAAGGAAGCACAGTGACCTCATCGGGATATGCTGCAGCAGAAATTGCTCCTCTTTCTGGGTCGGAAATAACTCTTTCAATAAAGAAGGCCACTCTAGCTCCTGACTGCTCTCGCTCTGTGCAAGGGGCTGCTCAGAGTCAGTTTACTCAGCTTCTTAATGCAAGTCTCTCCAAAGAGGTGCCATGGGGAAAAAAGAGCAAATGTTTTTGATGACATGAATTCCTTCTTTCTCCACTGCCCTTTTGCAGCCAGCATTGGATGTCAGCTTCACCTCACAGCCTTCTAGTCCCACAGTAAGCAGTGCTGGGCAGAAAGGAAGGAGGTAATTGGTCCTCAGAGAGCAGGAATCACCCTTTCCTGAACCTGGGGCTGTGACCCATGACTTTGTTCAGCCTCAGATCTAGATAACAACTGAAACTGCTTACAGAGAGTGCCTGAAGGGCTCTGGAAAAGACATTGAAGGTGGGTTTGCAACCTCATCCAATGTAGGTCTGGCAGGGATTGTGCTGGCCTGTAAGTCAAACCACACTCATTCTGTAAATCTGCACCTTCTCTTTTCAAGGAAATTGTTTGTTTCCTTGGCGATCATCATGACCTGGAGATTCCACTTGTGGTTGCAAAAAAAAAAAAAAAAAGGAAAAAGAAAAAAACCTAATATAGACAGAAAAGTTTGCTAAACTGGTTTTCATCTCCTTACTAACTGCAGTGATTATCCAGAAAGGAAAGTCATTGCTTGCCGACTTTCTGGTCAAAGATCTTTTGTGTAATAACTGTGTCATCGGGAGTGTGAGAGTGCAGCCACTGAAGTCAATGGGCATTGCATTACTAACTGAAGGGAAAGCTGGGTCAGATCCAAAACTGAAATCATCTCACTAGAATCCTAATTGCAATCACCCTCATCAAGAACACAGAATACTGTGGCCATCAAATCCTTTAGGGCAAGTGCTGCTTTACACGTTTTCTGTCCCAGCCAGCCATCGCAGAATGAGCAGGAACGTTATTTGCTGCCAGCTCTCGTGAACATGCAGCATGGCAAGCAAAATGTACCTCTTCTCTTCCACTCTATCCTCACCAAGTCTTTGCTGAGACTGTCCTTTGCTCTCTGCCAGCGTCTGCTTTGTGAGGGCTTGCAAGAGCAGATGTGGCAGTCCCAGGCCAGCCCCAGGGAGCCTTTGCCCCATGCAATGGTGCTACTTCTGGTTCCTGAACAGCGCTCATTTCTGGGGATGAATCCTGGTGGATGAAGTCTATAGTCCAACATGAGTATTCCTGATTGCCTGGAGATAAATCCTTTCTGTCCCTTAGCAAAATATTCTTGACCTTATGATAGCCACAGGAGCAGAGAAGTTTTCCTGGCAACTGTTCTCATAATATGGCTCAGAGCTCAGCCAAGAGCTGCACAGATCTCTCTGCTGGTGAGCTGGGAGCAGTCAAGCAAGTGAAGTCAAGGGCTCTCAGTTTCTCAGAGGAGACATTCAGCATCATGAAGGTCTGAGCCCTCTGCTCTTTCCAGTAAGTCCATAACTAAGCAACACTGGAGCATATGATTTTCTTCCTGTTTCCACTGATATTTAAGGTTTAACCGTTCCCTGTGTTGGCACTAGATTAGGTCATTTCCTCCTTATTATACTTGCATAAAGCAAAAGATACCGAGTCTCTTCAGTCACATCCCAGTATCAGTGGGTGGAGAACGAGCCCTACAAATACATCCACTGGTTTGAGCTGCAAACTGTGAACTAGATGACTGGGGAGGAAAGCCAGGGAGTCATGGAGAGAAAGCAGTTCCTGGAGCACCCACACTTCTTTCCCGAGATACCCTCTGCAATGGCTTGAGCCCATGCCAGCCTCTTTTTTTCTTTTTTCTTTTTTTTTTTTTTTTTTTTTTTCCCCCCAAGAACTTCTTTGTAGCACAATTCAGCCCTAAGGGCAATGCTCATACCTGTGTTTGAAAATATTCTTAGCTAATAAACTGTGCTCAGGCAAGGAATGAGGCAGCTCTTAGAATGTACCCTTCTGTAGGGTTGAATACTGAATTTGAGGTACCAGCTGCTTGGTCTCACACGATCTCAACAGACTGCAGTGGGAAAGTAGGAAAGCTTTTGAAAAAAGGATCTGTAAATTTTCTTGCATTTTTCCCTGCAGAATTTGCTGACAGAATCCTCTCTCTGGAGTCTCCTCATTTTAAAAACATGTTTGTTTTTTTCCCTACAAACAAGTATTTTAATTATGATAATTTTGAACTGAGGGCAGAGATCCTGTTCAGCTGCTATGAGTTACCAGGGTAGGTTGTTTGTGCTTCCCACCTTATCAAGCAGTTTTATGAGTCATTCTAGTGAATATCTGGTTTCCCATGGCCTTGACTGACTGCCTTATCTAACTGAATCATACTCAGACTTCCTGTCATCCCTGAATATATCTATTTTGGTGCTAAGTGCAAGTGACTATATTTACTTGTAGAAAATGTAGGTCAGGGTAAAAATTGCTAGGTGGACATTGGAAGCTGAGACATGGAGGGACCTGTTGGTTTCTTTTCTTACCATTATCTAGCTTTTTTAACACTCCAGGTATTCTCTCTGGCTGTAAGGATTTTTAATTTACATTTGCGATATCATTGTAAGTATGTTAAATACTTTCATCTTGTTCTTGCAAAAACCATGAGCACCTGAGGAAGAATGAAAACTAAAGATGGTTCCTAAGCTTAATAACTGCTCCTGTTGGAAGTGTTTGAAATCTGTATATTGCTGCTTGTTCGTATGTAAAAACAACAGAGGATTATGTTGATGGTAACCTGAACCTCAGGAGTATAAACAGCCACATAACAGACCACTATGGGAAGTGGTTACCATAGGGAAACTCTCTTTAACTCCAGGGCATGGATGTTTATCTTATATGATAAACTTTGGGGGGTTCCTGTTCCTTGTATAGGAACACTTCTTATTTCACTGCAGACATTCACATTGCTTATATGTGCTTTAAATCCCTTTTGAAATATGCATGTTTACATTCGCTGCTGGTTTTGCATCATGCTAGGCTCCCAGTGCCTGCAGTAGTCTGTGGTCCTGGGGTTATCAAGTTAATGATGAATTAATTAGCGTGTCTCCCCTTTGACAGGCAGGCTCTACTCAAATGCTTCTGCCCTGACAGTCCTGCCTTCCTGGCAGCACCTCTCTAAGTTCATGACAAAGTCACAGGTTGGCTGAACTTTAGCAGCATTTAGTGCCTTGCAAATAAGTTGTTAAGAAGGTCCACAATTGCAGGAAGATAATCCATCCAGGAAGAGCAAATGAAAGTTGAGTTATAGTTTGGTCCCAAGTCCTTTCTTTGAAAATGGACCACAGGTTTTGAAAAGAGAAAAAAACAACTGATAAAACTGTCTTATATCAGAAGTCTTTCTAGCTTTCAGCAAGCTTTGAGAGAAAACGGCATGCCTTTATACCAGAGCAATCCCTCTCGGAGAGTTGCCAGGGTTGCCTACCCCACCATATCTGACCTCAGTTGCCCTTTGACCACGTCACAAAGGCAAACTCACCCTGGCAGCCTCTGGAGAGCAGGTTGTCTGGTCTTGTGATCTCTTGATTTCCTCCTGAGGGATCATTTTTCCCCAGAAAGTAGGACCTTAAGGAATCCCAACAATCTCTGTGTGATGGGAGCATGGCAGCAGGTTTCCTCCAGTCTCACTGTTGTTATAGAAGTCCTCTTGGAAAATGTAAATATTTTCTGGACAATTTTCCCAACTGAAATGTGGGAATATCACTAAAGAATATTGCTAAAGAAGTGATATTTGTTTGTCCTGGTGTTTGGATCCCCAAAAGACAGTAATCTAATGGGAAAAACTGGTACCAGTTGTTACATTTCTCTATATTAGTTTTTATAAATCCCTCCTCCCGACTTGGTGAACAGAATGGTGAGAAATGATCGACCTGTATCCAATGTATTCTTTTGGCTAATTCATGTCGAATAACTAGCCAGCTGATAGTTTGGAAATCAGTTATTTGGAAAGGGGTATATAACATCTTGTCTAATGCACCACATCTCTTAGTTTGCAGCATCTTCCTAAAGCCACCCTTGAGCATTTTGCACTGTAGTAAATGTGTCACCCCATAAATAAAGTTGTAGTGGATGGAAAAGGAATAAAGACTCCTGAGCTTTGCTATGGTACTGAGGGGAATATCAACAGGGTAGTAAAGAGTCAGGATATTAATTTTTCTTGTATTTCCCTGATTCTGATTCTCACATGCATACATACACAAGAAAACCTCTGTGACCTCTGCTTGACAATGATAACATAGTAGCAATTGACTTTTCACTGTTGTGTAGTTATGAGAATAGAAATGGACACACTTCAAGAAGCAACGTTATCATCAGTTATAGCTCCATCAGAAATTCTTCCAGATATTTTCTACCTTAATTCAGCTCTGGAGCCTAATTCTCTTTGTAATTAGCAGTTACAGCGCATATTGAAAAAAACCACATAGAGGAAGCAAATTGATGTGAAATTAATGTGCATCATTCACACCAAGTTCCTTGAAAACTACTATTTCTGTTTTCCTTTTTCATAAAATGGACAAGCGAGTCTACTTTAAAGAAAATTACTCCTTGGCAGCAGTGACCCAAGAGGTCTGCCAGTCTGCATGCGAAGTAGTCTCGACAGCTTGATTATTTGTTATAAGAATAGGTCTGAAACATTTAATCCATAGAGCATGTTATGGTTTCAGCTGAGAAATTTAATCTTCAATATTGTTGAGAACTGAACTAAAGTGAGAGGCGGGCAACTGCAAGTCACTCATTAGTATCCACACCATGGTTTAATCCTTGTTAGAGGAGAATAACAAATGTAGAAGGGTTCATTTTTCCCCTCACATGGGAAATGTGATTCAAGAGTGTATTTTTCAGTCTGTTTAGAAGCATGCAAAAATAATGTTCATTAACATTAAGGAAGATACAGATGCTGCATGAGAAAAGGATATAGCAATGATCATTGATTCTGGCAGAAGACTTCAGGAGCTCTCTTTGAAGTCTGACAACAAGAATCTGTGCCCGGATTTGCCAGGCTTTAATCTGTGACAATTAAATTAGGGGATAATGAAGGAAGATGGTGCTATCTTTACTCTTGGTTGAAGTAATGATTTCTGAATTGTGTGGAATGCTTACCTCTTTGGCTGGTCATTACAGAACTTCCATTCCATCAAACTCTGATTGTAAGCCTAGATCTAAAGCCCTGGAAGTGCTTATAATTCTCCTTTTCTGTGGCCCCACTGTCATTTCTAGGGACTGCCAAGTGCATACTTTGTTAACGCTACAGGAACGTTTATGAATGTTACTAATTCAAGGATGCATAGAAGAGATGCAAGTGCCAGTCATTGCTGAACAAGGAAGAGGACCTTGCAGGCCAGGAGGTGCAGCCAGGCATGGAGAGGACAGCATTCGGTGGTGGGGAAGGCACCGGTGGTGGGATGGGAGCAGCACCATTTCACCTCTCTCCATCCCTGCCCTGCCTCTCTCCTTTTGCTGTCACACTGCCACTCGCTGAGCCTTGCTCTTGCCTAAAGCTACCTATGGCCAGTGCCTGCACATCTACTGCACGCCTGACTTTCTACCCCCACTGAACCAGGCTCATGTGACCTGTTATAAAACCATGTTATTGTCTGGCTTAAAAACAACATAGTTCAAAAATGCCCCAGAGCATCTCAAAATTTTTTCTTCTGGAGAACTCTTCAACTAAGATTTATAATACTCATATTTAAAAATCATGCAGTTTAATAAAATGAAATTACTATTTTCTTCAGCTACAGCTGGATAACATATTGCCAGAGGTACAAAAATATTAGTAATTTGGAGATTATTAATATTTGTCCTCAATTTTTTACTTAGAAATTTTCATCATATCAGAAGGCCTCCTCTATGTCCCTCAGGCAATATTTACTTATCCTTACAGTCAGTATTTAAAATGTACGATGTGAAAGTTAATATTTCTGTCAGTGGTACAGTGAAGAATATACTACATTGTTCCCTGATTGACCAAGCCATATCTATCTAAAATGGAACATGATCCTTGAAATTCCTGGAGAGAAAGTACCTTTGCCAGCAGTCAGGCATTTTGCTTCCAAAAGCCCATTTTTCAGCTACAAGGAAAAATAGACTTATTTTTCACAAATTCTTCTAACTATGGAAGAAACCCAATGTGTTCTGCCCTGAATATAGAATGACAAGGTACGTAAACATGGAGAAGAAAGAGTTGCATTACCTCACGATGAATTGCTATCGGGGCAGAGACACACACCACTGCGGCTTTTTAAGCTCCAAATTTGGAAATGCGTTAAACTTTATTAAGCTCCCAACATATTTTATATGTTTCACTCCAATCGTGCCCTGTCTAGGCAGGATACATCTGTTGTAACTCAGGCATCTGAAAGTCAAACATCTAAGTTAGACTTAGTCACCCAAACTCCCTTTATAGTCAAAGGACAGAGGCCGGCACCTGCAGAGGGTACTTCATCTCATCCTCACTTTGGGGTCTAACCCAAGGTCAGACCAGCTGCCCTGGGGGAGTGCCAGCGTCTCGCCTATAAAAAGAGTCCTGAGCGAATAGCTCCGTCTTAGATCTCTCAGACATCCCTAGTTAAGCCTGGTGACTCCGTGTTTAAATGGAAACATCTCCCTGACACTGTTGATGGCTGAAAACTCATGGCCATCTACAGAGCAGGTTCCAGGCTGGTTCCTGTAAAAGATATGAGATACGTGACACACACCAGATGTATATGAGTGACTTCTCTTGCCAAATCTATTGTACGATAATTGCCTGGGTCTCTGTGAGACTTCAAAGGGACTAATGGATGCCAAACTTCTTGAGGTCTGATTAGTATCAGTAATGCAGAGCCTATGTGGGATTCACTCTGAGAAGAAAGCAAGGCAAATATACTCTGTTCACCACATTAATTAGTTAAGGCTATCTGGCAGGGTAGGCTGCCTGCCTTTTTATTTTTCAGCCCAGTTCCAACAAGAAATCAAGAAAAAAAGGAGGCAGAGAGCTGAAAAAACAGTTGTCATGGTGTAGGCAGACATTTCAAGTACACACATTTGAGTCGCATAACAGTTTTGAATTTGTTGGGCTTCACATCGTAGCTGGAGTTGTACGTGGTATGTTATAGTGCTTCCACTGATATTTGCCTTGTGCCCTAACAGAAAATGAGAACTGTCGTCTTTGGTAACATGAGAGATAAATGTTTACAGCAATTTTTTCCAACTAATTTAATAGAACTATTCAATTATTTAACAAGTTATTCTGTTTTCAGTCCTACTATATTTTTCTGTTTGGGACTCGTCTGCCAGCCTTTGTGTTTTGGCTGTCTCTTGGCTGCTTGATAGCATGAGACAGCCACCTGAATCCCACCTCAAGAAAAGCCTTTGCTGTTCTCTTCTCAGCTGAGAGACTTTGTGTATTCTTGTCACCCTTCCCCAGCACTGGCAGAGCCTAGTGAGACAATCAAACCCTGCATCACACTGTAGTCATCCTAGCCTAACACAGAGAAGCCTGTCGGTATCCCAACAAGAATAACTACTGATTGTGTCTCCTCTCAGGCAAGAGCTGTTTGCAGTTACCTGGTTTGGAGGTTTGCGTCCTGTGCTCCTGAGACAGTGCTATAGGATAGAAGATCCAGAGAAATGCTAAGTGGCCAGCCAGGAAGGAGGACTTTGCTGAAGCAGAGTTGTTTGCTAGCCAGTTATATCCAGTAGATAATTTTCAATCCAACTGAGAGGTACTTCCGTAACTAAGAAGGGAAAAAAGCTGATATTTTCTTTAAGAGAGTGGCCAGAATGCCTCCTGATAAAGGAAGGAATAATGTGAGCTCCAGGATGACAGATTAAAACTGTCTGGACTCCTAGAAGAGCTTATAGTGAAGCCAGAACACAAAAGCTAATGTGTTTGTGAGAGAGGAGAGAGCTGATTGTGAAGGAGAGGTGATCTGAGATGAAAAAAGGGAAGGCAGGTATTTAGAGCTGCTCTTTGGTGGGGTGCCCCAGGGAAGATCTGTGCCCTGAGCGAGATCCTCCACAGGCAACTCAGCAGATGCAGCCCATGCACCACACCTGGAGCCCTAGCTGAACTTGCCAGGTCTGGTGGCTGAGGGACATCTACCCAATACAGCCACTGACCTTTTCTATTTAATTTCATCTGTCTGTATACCTCTGTAACTGTGTTGCCTGCTTTAAATGCTATTAATAAGTTGCTGTATTTGACTTTTAGCTTAACCCGGTTTGAGTTAAGTGTGATTTCAGGTAACTAGATAACAACAAGTCATTCTTTCCCCAAGGATATATTGAATCTGTGAATGAGGGCCTGGTTTAGGTGACAGGTCACTCCTGCTATCTTTTTCTCTGCCATCTCAAATGATGAGTATCTGTGTGGGGTATCGGTTCAAACTGCGGCGACGAACCACGTTGTAATCAATATGATGTCCCAGGATGAAATTTCAGTCTTCCTCTTTTGACTTTTTTATAAACCTAGGAAATTAAAAGCACACACCTAGACACATTGTACAGTAGGGATATTAGTAAGATTCTGTGTCAAAAGTTAGCACCAGAACTGAGGTCTCCTGCACAAACTTGAACTCTTTGTAAGTATGTATGACAATAAAGTTTTTAATTACGTGATCAGCCATTGTCCATTTTCTCCGGGCCCTGCTTCATCTAGCACACATTTAATCCACTCCAGGCATGAGTCAGTGGTGGACTGGACACCACCTCCTTCTTGTTTGCTTGTGGGTGAAGGCCATCAGTGAGACAGCCACATTCTGTCTGGGATAGCAATTCTATTCCTGCCTCCTCAGAGAGCCTGCTGAAAGCCAAGGGAGCTGAACAAGTACCCTCTGGGTGGTCACTGGGTCCCTGACTTGGGACTTTGAGGTCTGACCTGCGCTGAGCACTAAAAGCACTAACATCATCTGGTGACACCAAAGTCATGGGGCTGCGCTAAAGAAACTGAGACCCCTCAAATTAGTTGCATTCCACCGTAACCTCTCTGTGTGTTTGTTGGTATATATCGTGTCTGTGATCATTTCACTGGGATAATGTGCACATTAACTTACTAGTGTTAGAAATGCTAAATGAAGATCATCACAGAGTACCCCAAAGTATTTGTTAATCAGCATTCCAAACGTCAAAACGGAGTTTGAAAAAATGTGACTAAATGAAAAAAGGAGCTACCCACAAAACAAGAAGAAAATAAGGGTTCAGAGTAGCTCCTGATTAACTGAGCAAATGGTGCCTGCTCAGATACCTTGTGATCTATGGGGGGAAAAACAGAGAAGGTACACAATCGTTTGTATCACTGTATCATATTTGGTATAGCCCAGTGACTTTCAGTACACAACTTTGTCATACCACTTTTAAGTGACACATACTGAGATTGACCAGGCTTTATCTAATATTTGAGTGCTTACCTTTGCAAAGCCAATAATGGCAGTGTAATCTGTTTTATAGATTGTGCAAAATGTGCATTTATGTGCATGTTACCTATATCTAAATATACAAGGTATATACACTGCACATAGATACATACCACACATACACACACGTACACGTATGTACAATTTTGAGTGCCAAATTCTATGTCAAGAAAGGTTTAGTCCCTCTCCCAGAACATTGGTATGTATACCTAGCACTAATCAAAGACAAGATCCTTTCAAATCTCCCTGTTGCTTCAAAATGCATAAAGTAAATTTTATTGGTTTATCACTGGTAGAAATATACCATAAAGAGGTCTTTCAGGATGTCTTCATAGTACCTGAATGAATTATTATGCATGCAAAACACAACCTCATTCTATTGTTGATTCTGGGACAGTTGCCTACAAACTTAAGATCAAGTCCTCAGAAGATGTAAATCAGCATAGTCACCACGGAGGTCAACAGAGCAGAAACAGCTTGTAAATTGGTATAATATGACAATTCAGGTTGGAAGGGACCTCAGGAGACCTCCAGTCCAAACTCCTTCTCAAAGCAGGGCCAGCGCTGCGGCCAGAGCAGGTTGTTCAGGGCTTTGTTTTGAAAACCTCCAGACAAGAAGACAGCACAGCCCCTTGGAACAGCCAGCTCTGCTGCCTGGTTGTCCTCATGGGCAAAAATCTCCTTCTTATATTCAATCAGAACTTCTTTGTTTTTCAACTTATGCCTGTTGTTTCTCATCCTTCCTGCTATGCGATTGCAGTGAAGAGGGAGACTGGCTCCTTCTTCTTAGTGGCCTCTCCTAGATGCTAGCAGGCTGTTAGGTCTCCTCAAAACTGTCTCTTCTAAAGGCTGAGCAAGTCCAACTCCCTCTTCCTCCTCCTACTCCATGTGCTGGTGCACAGGCATTGCATCTCCCTCTGCTTCATCACCACAAAGTAAGCAAAAACACCTTGTCACCCCCAGGACATGGGGGGTTGACCCCTGCCCACATCCCACTAGTGTCTGGATGTTTGGAAGGGTGGATCTTATGGCATCCACTGGGTGAATCTCCTTCCTACAGTTGTGCTTACAATTCTGTGCAGGCATTAGAAATTTTAGTTTTTATGATTATGCTGTCTTTGTCTCCCCTTCATTTGCGAGCAAGAGAGAGAGGCTGGATTGCGTTATCTCTCATCCTCAGCTTGGTGCACTGTGCTGCGGTGTCATTTTTCAAACAAAGCCCCAAGACGTGCTCTATCTGGGCGATTTTGATTTCTTACTTTACCCACTCCCATCTCTCTCCTCCCTGCAACAAGATGAAAACATCAATATCTGTTTTGGGCTCCCAAGGTATGACACAATGTCAATGGAATTTGTTTTTAATCTGGGTGAGTAACAGTTATCTGACAATTCAAGTAATATTTCTCCACATCCATCCGTCAAACTCCAGCGAACTTACAGGGGGAGACAGCATCAGATTCAGCAGCCAGGCAAGCCCATTAACACCCTGGGATTGCGACTTCAGCTTCCCGCGATACGATTTTCCCCTCGCCTGTCCTGCGCTGCCCTTTTCATTTTTTATTTATGTAAAATTACAACTCCTGCGCTTGAAAGTCGTCCTCTTTTATTTCTCAGGCTGTTTCCTACAGTGAGTCGGGTCAGGCGGACTATTATTAGGACCATGTTTATTTATAACGGGTAGTTTAGCATTAAGCAACGAGTTGTGACAGGCCGTGCGTTTCTGGAGGACGACGGCAGGCTGGGGGTGGCTGCTCAGGCATGGTTCCCTGGGGCGGAGGGCTCCTGACGTCCCAGTTGGCCTCCGGACACGCTCTGCCGCCGCCGGCTCACTGCCATCACGACATGAAACGTTGGGAGCGAAACGAGGACACGCTGGAGTTGGTGCTGGAGCTGGGGGATGCGGGCGGCTGACGGCTTCCCAGCTGTGCTGTCTCTGCCGCTCCGAGTCTCCCGGCAAAGGGCAGCTCACAGGAGGGACTCAGGAGGCTCGGAGCCAGATATGGGGGCTCGTTGCCCCAGGATTTTCCCCAGTGACCCCTCTTTTTCACCCCCTGAGGCCGCTGGTTTATTGCCCCCTCTCCAACCTCATGCAAAGCAGCCAGCTCTGCTGTACTCCGCAGAGTTTTCTGCCTCTACGGCAGCATTTTTGATATAATTAAGTCATTTCTTCATTTTTTATTTTATTCCACCTTTCCTGACAGCTCTGGATCCCATGAGCTCCACTGGAGGGCCTGCCAAAGATTGCAGAAGGCAGAGGAGAGGGTAGCATTCCTCCAGTGATATGGAAACCAGAGCAGCAAAGGGGGGTGAGGACCACAGAGACCCTTCCCATCAGTGTCAGGTTAAATGGACAGTAACTCGGGCTGCCGTGAGGCTGGGCAGCCTCTGAAACCCACCTCGGTCCCTCCAGGAAGAAGAAGCTGCTTCTTTTTAGCCATCTTCCCTCCCGGGGAGCTTGTGCCAGCTGATTACCTCCTTGCAGAGATGCGTCAGGATCGGGTACATCGTATCCCCCCTCTCCCCTCCCAGACCTGAGCATCCACCTGCAGCTGGGCTGGGAAGGCAGCTCATATAGCAGGGTGAACCCTGCTGCCAGAGGTCCAGGCAGGCTCAGGCTGCTGAAATGTCTCTAAGGAGATATTTCTTCCTAAGGGAAGGATTTGCGTGCCCCCTACCCTATGCCGGTGATGGTAGGATGCAGGTGTTGGGGCCCCGACCCATGACCGGTTAATTGCCAAAGGCAGCCCCACATGGCAGGTTTGCAGCTGTAGAGGTTTTCACCTTTCCCTCTCGGCTGATTCCAGTAGCTCCTGTATCTCTCTGCCAATGTGGACAGCAGAAAGGAGAATGGTGCTGGGGACTGGTGTGGAGTTAATCTCTCGTTTTTTTCCTTCTTCTAGTAAAACTCCAACTGCACTTTTCCTCTTACCTATTGATTTGCATTTGGTTGACTTCTGTTCATGTTTATTTGAGGAGATAGGGGACCTACTTGGAAATTTATCATCTGGCAAACCCAAAATGACATCTGTGTTCTTGCGCCCATCCCTCTAGGTGAGAAGCTGTGACCATGGCTGTCAGGAGACCCATGTCCAAATCAGCTACCACAGAACTAAATCCAACAGCCCTTATTCAGTTCTTAGCTTGGCAAAACCCCAACGAAGATAAGGAGGGTTTTAACTGATTGGGGATGTCAGGTTCCAATAATGAGCGTGGCCATGGTTCCTGAAATCTGTTTTCATGAATTTGCTCAAGAGTATTGTGCAGAGGTGTTTCTGACATTTGGCAACATTAATATTTAAGCCTTCCTATGTTTATTTTTGCTAAAGGAATCAGAAATTAGCATGTCATGATCATAATACAGCAGCTGAAAATAAAGGGCCAGATTGTGCCCTCAATCCACACGCCCAATTCCCACGGATGTCATTGGAAATTGTGTGCGTGCGCCTCTGAGGGCAGGATTTGGCCAAACACACCTCTTCTCTTTCTGCAACGCACAGGTTATGCTCGCTGCTGCTCACAGTACTTCTGTGCAACAGGAGAGGAGCGTGTGCCTAAATTATTTAGCACCCTGATAACCTGCGGTATTTTTCCTTCCCGTTTCATAACGATCGAAACCGTAACTCTTCCTGTAGCCAAAGCTGATGTCTTTGCAGGCCCTACCTGCACACCTCTATTAGCAGAAGGGGAATGAACTGCCTACGAGGCATGTCTCTGGCAGACAAGCATATTGGAGTCTGTACCGACGGGCTCGACCTGGTTCTGGCTGGAGTGACAGAGGTGTCACTGGGACTGCCCTGGGGCAGGGAGATGAGCTTGGTGACCTCTTGTCGTTCATTCCAACTCAGTGTGTGATAAATCACTGTATCTTTGTTGCCTTTGAGCTGGGACCTGATGGACTTGGCACGTGCTAAGCATTATCCTAATGAAGGATGCTTTCCTGAGCCACGGTTTTTAGCAGTAAAGTTTGGGGGTTTTTTCAGTCTACAAGGCTTAGAAGAATGGCTAGTTACATCACGTTCACAATGATCATTTAAAAAAAAGTCTCTGGTAGAAGAATTGCTCAAAAGATGGGGATGAGGATAATTCATTGAAAAATAGTTGACTTCTTACTTTGCTTTCCTCCTCCAAAATATTCAGAAGTAAACCAGTCCTGAAAACAGCTTGATTCATCAGCGAGTACTCTCATGTAGCAAAATCAAAAAAAAAGGTGTCAGTTGTGACAAGACTACATGTACTATACATATGCTTTAAAAATGAGTGGTAGCAGACATTTTGAGACACCATACAGTGATGTAGCAAACTACATAAATACAAGCCTTCATTGCTGAAGCAAGGGATCTGACTCAAGCCTTGATGAGGTCTGAAGGACTTCTTTTCCATTGACTTTGTTAATATCTGTCCTGCTCCAGGTGCTTGGAAGTAGTGCCAAGTAGTGCTCCACTGGGTCACTGCTGTGAACTGCAGAGAATTGTGCTGGCCCACAGCCTCGCTTACTCACTTGACTCCAGCTGTGAAGTTGCAGTAAGAGAGATGTACCAAATATTTTCCTGATATGATTTACCCATGAAAGTGGTGACTTTATCATAATTGCCACTGCGATCAGACGCCAGTGCAACTAGAAGGACATACTGTCCTTATAAGAGGAGATTGTTAACGTGTCTTGCTTTGGACTTGTCTCACCCTGTGAAAATATTCAGGAGGAGTCTCCCATGTGCTGGATTACTCTTTCCTCTACTTCTACTTTGAGACAGTGGGTTTTCAGAAATTGGACATGCAGCACATAGATCTTCCCAAATGAAGAATATATGTAAACTTCAGCCCCAGTCCCAACAAAGCTACAGCCCAGCAGTATGGCCCTTCTGAAAATTTAGGATTTCCAGCACAAAAAAACACACTGGAAAAAACAAAATCCAACTTTTTTGGTCCACAATTAAGGCATGCAATCAGTGAGACCAAAGCCAAAAAGCATCAGCAGCAGATTTATCATCTGCTGGCGTAACAAGAAAGAAGAATTAATGTTGAAAGTACCAAAAAGAAAACCATTACACAGGATTCTGTACACTGTACTTTAGGAATTGGAGATGATAAGAGGCTTTCAGAGCTCTGGGACAGCATTTCTGGCTTTATTATTAAACATTTTGTATGAAATAGTTATGGCAGACTGGGGGAGCGGGGGTCAGGGGTTGCAAATCTTGCTGTCAGTACTAAGGCCTTGCTCCTGCTCCCAATGAAGAGAAGGGGACATCTCCCGAGGCACATCGGAGAAAATATATGAGTTGACACTTCAAAAATTAAGCCTCCTGGAATTGCTGTGTCGATTATTATCCCAGAGACAGCTTAAGTGATTTGCTCACAGTCACGCAGTGAATTGGGGCTGAGCCAGGAATAGAAGATAGGACGCCCAGCTTCTGGTCTTGTTCTCTTACCAACGAGGCACATCCCCAGATGTACAGTGTAATCCACATGGGGACGAAAATCCAAAATCAAAGATTTATCTCACTTCCTAACACAGCTGTAGACAGCTCTGCAATAGAGACACAGAGGCAAATCTTCCTGCCCTAGTTAAGCAGTGTAACCCACTGATTGCAAAGGAATCGCTCACCTGATGAATTTTGGCTTCACAAAATCGAATGAACTCAAATCTCTACAACATCAATGCCTGACAGGAGAAGAAAAGATCGAGTGGTAGTCTGAACTATGCACCTGGGATTAGTGGCTTCCGCAATTTCAGCTAAACCTATTATATAAAATTGCAGATGTGTGTTACTAATGGGTGCTTCACTCATTAACGTGCAAAGGCCCCTGGAGCTCTCGGTATCACCTGGCTATGCAGGGAGAAGAGGTTAAATACAGAGCAGACCACACTCGTAAGAAGATTAGTACATACAACAGGGATAGTAGCAGGCTTCTGCTGGGTCTAATCTGGCATCTGACCGGGACAGAGAGAGAGAAAGAAACTCTAAGCCAGTTAAAGTAGTGGATTATTGATGACAGAGGATTCACAGCTGATAGGGGAGCAGGAAAAAGCAGGTAGCAGGGATGAAGTACAGGGCAGAGCACATAACAAAAAGGAGGTAGAAGACACTACATTTTAAAGGGGAGATCTAAACAATATGAAAGAAAACTTAGTGGGTAGGACAACAAAGATTCAAGCCTTCCAAGACTACAAAATTAGGGTAAGCAAGGAGAGAAGAAGTTGTATATACCCTAACTTCCTCTCTAAAATTGTATCTTACATGCTAAAGAAAAAAAAAAAATTGCACCAAACTACTGCCTAGGGATTTGAACTTGGAGAAACAAATGATCTGAGAAGACTTGCTGGGGAAAAGAGCTTCCAAGACCTCCCTGTTGTCTTCTGCGCAGATAAACACTAGATGGAGAATGACATTGCAAATCACTAGTAATTACAGAAACTCTGGCTAAAACTTCCATATAGATAATGTTATCTTGGGTAGCAGGCAGCTGGGAGTGGGCTGGGGTAGCGTAGGCCTCCAGCAGCACAGCTGGCTAATCAGGATAACCCTTGACGAACATTTTTTAATGACTGATAAATTGAAAGAAAATGACTTTATGAAGTTCTGGAGCAATGTTTAACAGGGCCACTTTGGAGGAGCTTGCTTCTTCTTTGTTTGGTGGCTTGTTTCTGAAGATGGTTCGGTGACCAAGCAGGACTCCAGGATATCAAGAGTAGGTGACAACTTTGAGAGGAGAAGTGGAAATCAGTTGTCTCCAGTGGCAAGGAATCTGGGATATCAGAATGGCAAATTCACAGCTGGGAACCATTTATTAGGTTTTTCCTATTATACTTGTTAGACTGGGAGAAGCTGTTGATAAAACTCTTTCAGTGTGCTTCTAGGCAATTAAAATCAATGCACTTACAGTGTTTCTGTCCTGGGATAGCTTGTTAAACTAGTACTACCACTGTTTCTTAGCTCTCTGTTTCTGTCTATACCTTCTCTGTCCATCTCCTAGGTCCTGGTCAATTCTGACTGAGCTGGCATACCTGGCATTTCAGTAAGGTCTTTTTCTTCATTTGGGGTGTGAATAGGACAACTTGCCTGTAGCAATGTGTTAAGAAATCATACCACAGTCTAGGTCATGATTAAGTTACAGTAAAATTACAGACTGTCTAGAAGAAAAAGAGCAATCTCAGCTGTGAATATTGAACGCATGATCTCACAAATTTATTTATTTTAATACTGTCTGTTTAAAATTCTGTGGGACTCCATGAGCTGTATATAGGTGCTAATTTAAATCAGAAAGGAAAAAATTATATATCTTGAATTATATTTAGGCATAGAATTTGCAAAATGAGATAGGGTTTTGATCCACTTAGTTTTGTTGAGACAGTAGATACTGCTAATAGTGGATACTCACGAATAAGTTAAAGAAATTAAAATCTAAATGGCTTGGAAACCTGATTTCCATTTCCATGACAGCTTTGCCAATGTACACCCTGTTACTCATTTTCTTATAGGAATGTATTGGCTATGTAGATACTACAGTTTGAAAGCAACTAATTTTCTTTTATCTTAAATCAATTTCTAATCAACTTAGCCAGGCAGAAATAAACTAGGCATAAGTCTTTAACTTTTTATTGAACATCCACGTTTCTTCTTATTGGCCTGTAATGGTTTCAACTGGCACCTTTAGTTAAACTAGCCCATAGATGTGTGTAGGTAAATGCCTCTCGCAGCAAGTGCAGGGAGGTTGGTCTGAGAAGGTATGTGACGATAACTAAGAGAGAGCTCGAACTCCCACCAGTCACGGACACTACTTGATTGCTAGCTTGCTCCCTTGGCCTGGTGCTGAACTTTTGCACCTAAGAGGCAGGTTGGTCCAAGGACTGCTCTCAGAAGTACGAATAAGTAAGCACCAGGTATTGACTTCTCTACCCTACCCAGCTCTCCTAGGGGTTCTCGCATGCCTCTACCCTACTGCCCATTGCCCATGGCCCTCTTTTGGTCAGAAGTAGAGACATAGCCTTTGTGGCTGTCTCTTGAGCCACAGGGGACCGGGACCTCCAGGAGCAAGGTAGCACTAGCTAAATGATGGCAAAAGCAATAAAATCAAAATTCCATCCTGACTTTTGATGCATAGGAATGTACAAGCTGATTCAGCTGCACACAGTAATGTAATCTTCCTGCTGGTCATCAATAATCTGATGATGCTTACTGGGCAATCTCCACTATGTGGCTAATTTCCCTGTTTAGCTGATGTCTGTTGCCTTGTTGGTCTTGTCATTGTATGAGAAAATAAGAGATGCAGAGAGTCAGCTCTGGTCTCCAGGCCAAGTAGCAGAGCCTGGCTCTCCACCCAGGGCAGAGATAACCCCCTTGGTTGCACGTTGCCTTGAAGTTAACGAGGTACAAACCAGATCAAGGGAATGAGCCAGCACCGATGGAGCCTGCATGGTCAGGAAGGTGTCCAATGCCTGCACTCAGTCCATGTCCTCTTAGCTGTACAGGCACTCTCTCCAAGTGCCAGAAGGGCTCAGAAAGTCCACAGCACCCTAGAAGTCACCATGCTCCATCTACCACACCCTGCATGCCCAAAATGCATGCAAGCATGGACTGGGATGCATGTGGTTAACTCATAGCCTTTTGGCTGTTTATTCCTATAAAGATTGAATCCCTGTCACCAGCAACAGAAATACCAGAAAAATCTAAATCAATCTTTATCATCCTCATGGTCCCCAAGAAAGTAGACAAGAAATGTTTGTCAGCACAGTAGGAGTTAAATAAAGTATGTAAGAGTCTGGATGGATACAACCAAAATGTAGCCTTTAAGCTTCAGCCAGGTTGCAAAGAATACAATTTTCCCTGGCAACTGCACATCAAAAGGCACTGAGCCATCCTTATCATTTTCTCCTGGTCAAGTGATGGAAACACCTACAAAACGGAAAAAACCTCTCACCCCAGAGAGGGAGATAGAAACCAGGATGCCAGGCTCTCTGCCCTCAGTTTGCTTGGTCACTGCTGAGTTTGGGTGGCATTTTGAATGCACCAGGGAGGCTGGCGTATACCTGAGACTGTAACTGTGCCCACACATCCTTGGGGAACTTTGAAATAGCAGGGATAATGTCAGCCCAGTTACCATATGCTTTCAGTCTGCCCGGGCAATGATTGTATAATAATCCCTAACAGAAAGCTGAAGACGAGATTTCAAGTGGCTGCCAGAAAACAGTTTTTCACTTGGAGTGGCAACTCTGAATAAGGAAGCATCTGGCACATTTGATCAGACAAAGAAAATTAGGTCACTCAGAAAAATATTTGATGCTCTTCCTGAGGAACATAATACTAAAAATGCATCTATCTAGAGTGGCAGCGTTCTCCTCTCCGGCACTGTTTCTTATATTGTGATGTTTCGCATTGTTCTGTGTAACTGCACTATATTTAGTATCTGTTAAATAGTAGAATATAGATTATATAACCCATCATTTTCCTCCTGCCAGTGACAAGAGTTTAAGACCAAAGAGGGTTTTGTTGGTTGTGGGTTTTAAAAAGGATTCAAGGACAACTGCTTTGATGCAATTGACTGCTGGATGATTTCCATGAGGTTTTCAAAAAAAAAAATCACATTGGATGAAAAACATAAAGGACCTTTTGTTTAATGTTTTTCTTCTCTTGGTTTTAAGCACGTCCCATTTTTTATCATTCTTGGACAGTCGGCAGAGTGAGACTTCACCAAAAAACTCTCAAAGGTGGAAGAGTATGCTGTCAAATGCCCGTGTCAGGGGGAGAGGGGAGAAGAAGGACTGCAGGGAGAGTCATGATGGGAGCTGGGCCTTGCTGGAGGGATGGAGCAAAGGTCTGACCCTGCAAGGCATAGAGTAATATTTCTGCTGACTATTCTTTCCTGGGAGCCATGTGCTCTCTCTGTTGCAGGGAAATACGTTCTTGAGGTGTTGGGGAAAAGTTGGGGGAATGAAAACAAAACAACATGAGGATTATGAGTGAGGCTGAGGTACTGCAATTATTTCTATGAAGGGAAAACCTAGAAGCTGAAGAAGTCCAAGCGACAGCAGTCGTCACATAAAGGTATGCAGAAAGGTATGCAGAGAGAGAGGCTTGGGCCATTGCTGAATCCTGGGGCCTGGGTTAACTCTTGCACCAGCTGACAGTTCAGTAGAACAGCCCAAGCATCTGAGGGAGCTGGTGAAGTGAGCTGATGCTGAACCTAAGGCTATTAATTAGTACCTGGCTGGCAAGACTCGTCATCAGTTTCTGCTCTGGGAGACTAAGGAAAACCAGAAGTCCTGTCTAGCTGGAGAACCTTCCCCACATGTGGCTTACTGTCTAATTGCTCATGGTGAAAAACATGCATCTCCAGCAATCTTTCTCCACTTAGTTAATTTCCAAGAATTGCTCCTCAAAGGAAGTTTTTAAGGGAAAAGTGTGGTTAATTAATCTCAATTTTTCCAGCTTCCTAAAACCAGGAATGGAAGCAGTGACCACAGATTTTTCAGACCCTACAGACAACCTCCAATATGATTTAATGCATAAAGACATCACTGTTCCTACATTAATGCTGCCAGCTGGTAAACGAGTGAGTTTGTGGTATTTTAAGTTGAGTAAGAAGACGTCAGGTAACCAAAAGGAATTCTAAGTTGCTATCTTGGTCTAATTTATTATAGTGTGGTTCTGCAACTGGTTTAGTCGCTCCAAATCCACATAAAGAATTGAGTTAAAGTACTTACAAGGTATACATAAAAAGTGGTCTTGATTTTCAGAATAGTTTAAACCTAGGACCGAATGTGTCCTCATTCTTTGGCATATTTAGTGTTACAAATGTTATCAGCAGATGAAAGAAACTTTAATAAGGTAAAAAGCTTGCCCAAGGTCAAGTGGCACATTAATTCCGAAGTGGAATTAGGCTTCAGAAGGTTTCTGGCACTTAATCATAAACTTAGTTCATTGGTCCTGCCTCTTTCCAGATTCTCTCCTAACAGCCTTTAATTTTGTGCAAGGGCTTAACTGCCCCCATAAATCATAAATGCAAAAGTTTTGAGAGGCTTATTTACTTCATCAGCTTCAGAATGGAGCTTTAGCCTGAAAAGGTATTTTTAAGAGTATATACATGCTGAGCATCCAATGTAAAAGGTGGCTGAACAAATGGGATGGTTTTAGCTTCCCAGCACCCATCCCCTCCTCCCCAACCTGGAGGAACTGCTTCACCACCTGCTTCTTTTTTCTCCCCTTCAGGCTAACCACTACATTTCCAATGAATATATGTTATTTTAACTTTCTCCTTCTGATTATAAAGTTGTGTAAGCAGGTAAACACCTACTTGCTGTTCTGGGGTCAAGTCTAGTTCACCTGACAGAGGGTTTGCCAGGGTAGCTATGTCAGTGTACTGACATTTGGTACAAACTGTGTTGACAAAGCCACATTTTTACCCCTGGGAACTGTAGATTGAGTAGGAGTTTTACTGATATTTATATTTCACTGATATCTATATTTTATCACAAGGATGTCCCTAACCCGGGTTTTATACCAACAACCATTACTGTTGAAAGCTTTGGACAGAATACTTGTATTTTGCTTCAACTCTAAAAGAATACATCACTGGAAGAAAATTAATTTTATTCCTTATTCAGCATTTTCTTAGGAAAAAAAAATACCCACAATACCTCTGTTGCAGAGAAATATTTTACACCTATCCTCTATTGATCAAAAACCCACCAAAAACGCAAGTTCAGGGAGCAGATGTCAGCTAATCCCGAATTCTGTGCTAAGAACATGATGGCAACTCGCAGAGAGTTCAAGAGAATCTAAACGTCTTGCTGGTTTGGTACAAGATTATGCTCTGAGCAGATAAGCCCCTGCATTTTAACTTGGGAGCTCAAAAGGGATAAATAACGTTTCTGGAGCCAGGCAGCCAACAAATGGAAATTCTTAGCACAATGCAGATCTTGTTATGGGGGTTTTCTTGGGCATGTGTTTCCCATCAGGCGGTATGACAATGCTGTGCACACGGGGCTTATCTCCAAGCAGAGGTGGTAACACTCGGCCATTGATACCCTGCAAGTTATTGAAGTTGTAAGATGGATGAGGAAGGATTAGTTGAGCCTTTTGATTCGTAGCTGGTACTTATTAAATAAGTTTAAGGATGTGACATCACTGTTTGTCATAAGTGTTCTTGTTGTGGTAGGGTGTGGATGTGGCAGGAGGGGAGAGGAGCTGTCATCACGTAGATAAGCCAGAGAACTCTAAATCATTAGTAATGAATAATTCACTGTGCAGAAAAAAATAACAGACAATGTCAGGCGATGGAATAGTGCTAGTTCAGTTACATCTTCTTTTTGTGTGTGTGTGTGTGTGTCTGATTAAAGGTTTTGAACCCTGATTATACTCTGTCTTAACTGTGAGATTTGCTTTCTGCAGGGATATTCAGCTCCAGGCAAGACAGAAGGATGTTCCCAAATCCAGTAACTGGGTCAAATCTAATTATCATAGATAATTTGCACATTTCATTTATGGTAAAGGGAAATATGTCTCAAGGTAGGAGAATCCAGTTCTGTTTGTCAAAGGCAGACTAGAAAAGCTTCTAAGCAGAAAGAAAAAGGACTTTTGTTAGACCACTGAAATGGGAAGACAATACTAAAGCCTTCGGTCCAAATCAGTTTCAACAATAAAATTACACAAAGCTGTGACAGACAGTAAAATCCCCCTGAGTTTCCAGTGTCCAAAATCTGGAGTTCCCCTGTTGGCTGAAATGTTAAAAAGCCCACGTGCCTGAGAACCTCAGGGAAAAATCAGAGTCTCCTAAATTTTTGTGCAGGATAATAATACAGGAAGTTTCCCTGCAACATCTACTTACATCTACTCCACTTAGATGTAACCTTTGGTTAAGAGAAGGTTAAAACATTGACAATGAGACATTTTGACCTATAATCTGGTATATTACAAATAATCAAATCATTTCAATGTGCTCTATCATAAAATAAAATTCAAAATAGTATTACGGACATTGAACTTCCAGTATCAGTGAGAAAAAAAAAAAAGCTAATATCCTGAAACAGGTTTGATAAACTAACACAAACCCACAGAATATTACTGGTTTTGTTAAATCACTGTTCCCATTTGGACAGCAGTTTTGCTGGATTTTAAAAGTTGCTTGCATCACCTGAAGTTGGAGGTGGGATGACTGTTCATCAATGCCCTCTTTGTACTCTCTGTACATTATATTAAAAGCAGCCCAGACAGATGTGAAAAAGCTACAAAAATTTGCAGTGAAGAAAATTGACTAAAACACTGGGGTTTTACGGTAGAAAGCTTATTTCTATATATAATCCGGGGGGGTTTAAGTGGCTTTTCTAGAGCATGTGTTTGTTCCCTCTCTGTCTCCTTTTTCCCTCTGCTCAGGTACATAATAAATTCAAAACCCCTTCTAAAAAACGTACACAGCTGTAATGACTGGAAATTTTATAACATTTCAGCACTCAGTATCATCAAGTAGCTTTACAGAAAAATATCCTGTGCTCTTGGATAAGCAAAATCCAAGAGCACATTCATAAATGTTCCTAAATTTAATATTCTGTGTACATATCAACTTTCTGAAAAATTATGTACATCTGGCGTATTTGTTTATGCACAGAGTGTACACGTTTAAGTATTTGGGCCCAGGTGCTTGGTGAGCAGGCTCAATTGATGTGTCTACATGTTTTCCTCTGCTTCATTTTCCCACTGTAACATATTTGTTCCCTAACAGAGATGTGATGAAAGTGTTCAAAAAGCAAATGCAGCAATTCATAATAGAGGCTTTTTGAAAATAAAGGAAAAATGGAAAAAGAAAAANTAAACATCACATATTGATCCATATGTGATGAATGGAACTGCTGAAATCCCTCTACAGGAGATCTGGAGAGGGACTCTTTGTCAGGAAGTCAAGTGACAGGATGAGGGGTAATGGTTTTAAACTGGAAGAGGGGAGATTTAGATTAGATATTAGAAAGTTCTTTACTGTGAGGGTGGTGAGGCACTGGAACAGGTTGCCCAGGGAAGTTGTTGATGCCCCATCCCTGGAAGTGTTCAAGGCCAGGTTGAATGGGGCTTTGAGCAACCTGCTCTAGTGGGACGTGTCCCTGCCCACGGCAGGGGGGTTGGAACTTGATGATCTTTAAGGTCCCTTCCAACTCTAACCATTCTATGATTCTATGAAATACCAAAGAAATTGAGGGAAAAACTCCTTAAGGGTCTTTTTGTTGTTGTTACAAAGGAGACTAAATCTAGAAGTGTTTTTCACCTCTTTTACCATAAAGTCCAAAGATGTTCAGATGCTCTACTTCAGCTTGAGTCCAGTTTTTATTCTTCAGGCTAATTTCTACTTCCTGACTTCTTCTTTCTTTTTTCAGAAACAAGTGGAAAGGCAGCTGGGCATACTGTCATGCCAGGAGTCTCAGAAGGTATCAGTTCTTTCATTAATTACTTCTTCGCTCTCCCTCTGCTTTATGTTAAAAACAGCCCAGCTGAGTATGTAGAAGTTGCATAGGCTTCAGCGAAAACGTACTTATGGGACCCTTTAAACTGTCAGGTTACATCACGTAAACTGAGGGGATCATATTCAAACAATTGTAAAACTATTTTCTTGCCCGAAAGAGCACACCATGATGCCATTTAGCTGGAACCTGAAGCTATGGGTATCCTGCTGTGGTATCATGTGCAGCGAGCGCATGTGATTGTTCTCCTGAGGCATTTGTTACATGCATCTTGTTAACCCTAGTTCAGTCAAAATAACTGCCTTCGCTGCTGCTTGACCTATTTTAGCATAATTTAGCCCTGAATGTGGTGCATTTCAGTTGCAGTAAGTTATTCTGCTGGCATTAATACCATGGGAACTTAAAATGGAACCATAAGAGTTTGAAAATATCATTCTTATTAACTCAACAGTTTGGTTTCAGTAATTTATGCATCGTTCAGAACTGACCTCATACTTAAACGTACATAAAAGAGCAAGCAGTAATCAATGCCAGACTTAAAAAATTCTTTCCCTCATAACAAACTAGGCTTTTCCCAGGCTTTGGAAAAAGGACTGTAGAGTTGGACTTGAAGAGTTCTCTAAGCCTTGTTAATAGCTGCATCTATAAGACTTGTAAAAGTGCTAAAAGTGCGTTGAGGATTTATTGGCACTTCTGCAGCAGGAAGAGAATTAGATTTGTTTAAGACTTGAGCATTAACAGCAAGCTCCAGACCACTTCTTTACCATCCATATTGGGACTGAAGCACCATTCAGGCACCTGTTCACAAAGCCCCAGAATCCCAACAGACACCTCCTAGCTGGCCTAGGACCTCTCTGGGCACCTAGCTGAGACCAACCTCTGTTGCTGTAGAGAGGGTGGTACCTACTACCCACAGCATGTGAAGAAAGTTCAGCATGAAGAGCTGCAGCAGTGAGACACACTGCATAACCACCCAGGGAAAATCCCAGGTCACAAATCTTCCCCAAGATAAAAGTTTGAACCCACCAGCTCCAGCTACGTGGGCTTACCACCAGGCTAAGGAGGAGACCGAGCAAACACAGTATGAAGATGCTTTGGTGGGCAGGTCTTGTTTAAGGGCTGTTGGATTAGAAGAAGGCAGAAGGGAGGTCACAGACTCGCTCCCAAGGCTCTTTCTGATTTTTCCTCAGTAATTGTTGCATGACAAAAGCAAGAAAGGCGCAAAGAGCCAGAACCTCCCAGCTCAGAGCCATTACAGGTTGCAGCTCTCCAGCTGATGGAGGATGCACACTGAGTGGCTGTGCCTGCAAAGCTCAGCCCCGGTATCACTCATCCCGCTGGCTCCTCAGCCTGGAAAAAGTGTAAAGCCCCAGTTTTCTCATGAACACAAGCTCACCGCTGCGCAGCTCAGAGGCACATGATGACAACAATGCTGGCCAATGCCTTTCTGATGAGAGGGGTCTGCGTGGTCTGGATCCTGTAAGGCCAAGGGAGCTGGTTATTGGTCTAAACTCAGGCCCCAAGCTATAGAGGAAAGGTCTCTAGACCATTGCTGGTGTCTCAACTCTGCCCCCAGCAGAGAAGAATTCTGTAGTGCCCTTCTGCACCAGTTACCCTCCTCACTGGCAGAATCAGGTACCAAACTGGGCAGCCTGGGTCCCTCTTCTGGGGCCAGGCAATTGTTGCTGAGACATCACAAAATCTCAGCCACAAAATTGAAGTACAGAGTGTGCATCATGCACTAAAATCTGTTTCAGGGGAGTGCTATTTAACTAATAAAAATGCCATAAACCTTGTCCCTGTTAGCTCGTTGATCAGGAAAGCCTTTGGGTTTTTTCCAGGAATCACTGTGTGTTTAAGGCTAGACACGTGCTCATAGACCTTGCAAAAATGGGGTCGGAGAACACAGCTCTTAGTCCTTGCTTCAGGAATTATTGTACAGTAAGCTATTGTGACCTAAATATTGTGGTCTGTAATGATACTTTGTGTGAGAAGGCAAGATCCATTTCAGAAGTTTTAAGTGTGACATACTCAGTGGTGGGGGGAGGCAGGAGACAGAGTTAGCCAGTACTGGGACTATTCCTTCCTTCCCTTTGGCTTAAGTTAGCGTGACATAATTCAAGGTTTGGGCTCACAGCCTTTTTGTAAGGGGTGTAAAAACTTCAGATTTTCACCTACAGTCTCCTGTGTGAACAGTTTGACTGACAGAAATGCCTACAACTCAGATTTCCAGGTGTGGCTGCAGACTTGTGGTCCCAAATGCTCATCCTCGGAAGTGAAGGTCTGTCCCAGCCCAGGCTGAGAGAAAGGAGAAGGAGCCGGAGCAGCACTCGGCAAACCACACAGCAGAAGAGCTCTGCAGGAACTTTATATGAAGTCGAACTTGACTTCACTTGTCAGCCTGCTCTGTGTGACTCACCGAAGGTGCTGAACAGACTAACGAGTGGGAGGAGGAAACAGGGGGGAGAGGAAGAAAGGGAGACAGGCAGCCGAATGAAACTAGGAACACTGATTTATGACCAAAAAAAAAAAAGAAAAGAAAAAGGAAGCTATTTTTTTAGAAAGTTACACTAGTCCTTTTCCATCTCTAATGTGAGTGGCGTACAAGCCAAGATCTCCCAGATTAAGAAAAAAATAAAAAAATAAAGGTATGAATCAGAACTTTTAGTTAAAATGAGATAATAACACTTTTTAACCTGATGGTTATGATGGAACTCCAGGGGTTTGATTTATTCAGCTGTCACTTACTGCACATCCCAAACGTAACAGAGGACATGTCGGAATTGCAACCTCTATTTAGGGTTTGTTGGCATGATTTCATTTTGTACTGGCCTTCTGGGAGGTATTTTTCATCTTTAGGCAGTTACCACTGTTGAAAGGAAAAGGGAGAACCATTTTTTTTCTGTTAGTTCCTAGTGTGGTATGGCTATTAAGAAAGCAGGAATTTGAGTTTTCTGGGGTGTGCTTGGATGTGAAGGAGATACCACAATGGTGGTTTTTGTTAAAGTATCAGAACTGTGGGGCAGAAGTGATTCCTTTGGACAACTCTTCCTTGAAGATACTGCAACAGAGCAAGTAATATTTCATGCCAAACCTGATTTTTTCTGGCATTTAGGAGAGGATAGTTCCCTCAGGGTATCATGGCTGGCACAGGGACACATGGTGTCTCTAAAGGCCAAAAGCCATGTTTGTCATTTTTCTGGGAGAGGCCCCCTGCATCCTGACCTGGCTACGTTCCCTCCGTCTTTCCCCCACCCCATCTCACTTTCAGTCTCGCCTGGGTCTCCTGGGAGCCATTTCTCATCACGGTATCTGAGGTTGCCAAACTCTGAAATGGCGGTGTGATGTACACAAAGGAAGATCTCGTCAAGATAATTGTCTTCGCTTGAGAACTAAGTTGAGATTTACATCCTGGTGTCCATAAATAAAAGGCCACGGAGTCTATGGTTTGAACATAAATATCCCTGCCCACCCAGTGCCCCCAGATGAACTCTGGAGGGGGGCTACTGTAAGGTTCCTCCAGTGAGACTCCCACGAGGCAGTCAGTGAGTATTGTGAAGTGGCTTTTCCATCCAAAGAAGGGCTGACGTGAAGGTACATCAAAGAAAACAATGAATGCCTCCTGCTCTGACCTACATATTTCATTCTGAGAGACTCGACTACATCTGCTAGATTACTTGGAACAACTGTTATCCTTTAGAAATGAAAAATCATTTCTTCAGGGAATAAGATAGGGTGGGGTGGGGGGGAACCCTGTAGTGGCTTGCTAGGGCGCTGAACATTTAAACTCTGCTGTATTGATTGTAGTTTATGATTGAATGCAATCATTACAGTGCCTATATTTTTCTGTTTCAATGAAACCATCAGGCAGTGAGTCATGCTGTGCATGTAACCCGGAGGAAAGTGCAAAGAGGCTGCTGAGGAGTAGCAGTACAAAAATACCATTGGCATCTTTTCCCTAGGAGAGCAGGGCTCTGGACAATTTCCACAGTCTATTGCTGGTTTTCTATTGCATGCATTCTCCACTAAAATGTGTAATAGAATTGAGGACACAGTTATGAGAAAAGAGCCTTCTTGCACATGCTGTTCCATAATTAAAGAACAGCGATAATAGAAATCCTCCTTTTTTTTTTTTTTTTTTTTTTTGCATTAACGAGCTCAAATTCTTATAGGCATTAAAAGGGCATATGCTTTTCTTCTAATTTAGAGATTAAAAAATCTCACAGCAGATCAAGAGGAAGGCTGTATTTTGAACTCTTTAGTGAAAGAAGATGCACTATCATTAGCAACAAAACAATTTTAATTAGCCCATTCCTGGATCTATGGTGACACATGACAAATGGATAGAACTTTGGAAGAATGGGAGATATTATCCTCTTGGCTTACCAAAGGAAGTTCAAGTCCATAAGAAATTAACGTCTTCCAAAATATGTTAATGTGCAATTTTAATTACCTGAGGTTTATATAATCTTTTTCTTAGGGTTTTTTCACCAAAGGTACTAAAATTCAAATTTGGGATTCTCCCCTCCTCCCTCAAACTGTGCGGCTTTCAGTTCCATTTGTGGATCGTGCATATTTTTATTAAGCTGAAGTGAAGACTTCCTAATTAGCAATGCCTCATTGCATTAGAAATCAAGGTCTGTAGCTACCAACCTGTGGAGACGCAGTGGGAAGACATGATTGCAGTTTGATTCAGCTGTACCAGGCACAGAGCAAAGATTATGCCCTTATGGACAGGCACCTTGTTTCAGAGTGCAAGTGAAGAACGCTGTCCTCACTGCAACATGCCTGAGCAGTGACAGCAGACCCTTTCTTTTGTGGTTTGAAATCTCATCTCTGTTGTGTTAAAAAAACAGAGGATTTTTAAGGGAGTTTCCCACAAACTTCATCTCTGGGACATGATACGTGCCAAAACCACCCCAGCAGCTGCATGCTGCAGCACAGTGGCTTGCCTTCTGCCCCAGCAGAGCCTGGAAGGACTTTTAAGAGAAAGACTAATTGTAGCACGGGATAGCTGCATGCTGGAGCTGGCTAACATATAAGTCCCAGTTTCTCATCTCCCTATTTGCCGACTTACATCTGACATGGTTAATGGAAAGCAGCTGTAGATACAGCTACAGTAATGGTGCCCAGTGCACTGTTCCTGGGTGTCCCACCCCACAACTTCCCAGTTGAGAGGATGTGCTAGGGTCTGTCTGGGAAAAGGAGGATGAAGTTTGTGCACACCTTCATGTGCAACCCTCACACCTCCCTCCCACATTGTACTACTAAATCACACTCTTGATGGCAGGAGAGGGAGCTCCTGTCTCTGCATGGGGTCACATTATGGGGTGGTTACAACTGGGGAGCTCTTAGCTGTCAAGGTGTCTGGCATGCAGGGCCCTGCGAGCCAGCATGCCCATGCCACAGGTCTCTGCATGGTGGCCCTGGCTGCTGCCACCCCTCCTGCACCTCCACCCCACCCCACTGCCACTGGGGACTGCACACCAGTGTCATAGGGAACACATGAGGAGCAGGAGTCATGTTGGAGTGTCCCATGCTTTGACTTTGTAGCCAAGTCAGATTTTAATTTCTTCTTTTAAAAGAAAAGAAGAGAAAAGAAGAGAAAAGAAGCTCCAGTCCTGAAGGTATCCTCAGGAGGAGCAGGCAGCACTGGGTGCCTCAGGAGCCCACACAGGTTGACATAGCCTCTTTAAACATTTAATATCTCTTGAGGTAGGATGTAGTTTTCTGCCTCCTGGGAGACTTTGTGTCCATTTTGCTGACAGACACTTCAGTCTTCTGGCTTTTAAGTTCATTTTTGGTATCCTGGCACATATTGTCACGTCCTCTGAGGTCATACAGAGACTTAGAGACTCTGTCAGCTCTGTCATTATAGCAGGGGACGCACTGCTGGCATTTTTGTGCAACTTACTTTGATGAGAATCTTATCCCTTACTGAGAAGGATATACTCAGATACACAGACGATAGGTTGGGGTTTTCATCCTCTTTTTTTCAGCAGAGCAGCGCAAGGTGACATTTTGGCTCATGAAGTGTGGTTAAACCATGTGATATATCTTGGAAATGGAAGTAAACGTGAAGAAACTATTTTAAAAAAGTATCACTAAATGAGAAGTAGCTCAGCAGAAGGAGAAGATCCTTTTTTTTGAAATATCTTCTCTTAGTGCCTATGAAAAAACATAGCCAATCACCAGTAGATGCACAAAAGGCCTTGACCTTGATCCAGTGGCTTTGCTGAAAAAGAAGCCGGAATTTCAATGCAAACATCTTCCTAGGCTGTTGAATCCCATGTTGCGTGAAAACAGCATCAACCAGGAAAAAATAAAGGGCAGGAATCAGAGAAGTTGCTAAAAAAATAATGAACTGAGATTTTTATTTTCTTCCTTTACACTGGGGCAAAAGTACATTTTACAGCTGTGACACGTGCCACTGACCCTAGGGGGGTCTCCCACCACCACCAGCCTCCTCCCTGTCCAGGCTAGCAGTGAGAAACCTTGTTCTTCTGCCAGTAAAGAGAGCAGATTTGAGCTAGTTGTCATTGTGATGGCAGAAACCCCAGAACACCGGCATAAAAGTATTTTTTTTCCTCTGTAGAACTGTATTTTAAAGTGATTTTTGAAACTTACTGGGAAAACACTTCCACCTTGAAGAAATAAATGAACAGTAACGGTAGTCCGCACACTTACATGGACAGCTCTTATCTATTTTATTAGTCAGTGCTGAAAATCAAAATCAGAAATTCATCAACATTGGCAACACCCTGCGGTGGCTTCACAAGAAATAAATGCGTCTGACCATTAGTGTTCCAAAGTAGCTTTGATATTTGCGTTAAATTCCTGTCCAGAGTCACTTCTTTGGGAGCAGATTTCATGAAACTCCTTCCTTTGTTAAATGGCAATGTATTGTATCAAAACACAGGCATTTGGTTCTAATTCACAATAGCAAGGCTTTTCTTCATGAAATAAAACAAAGCACCACCTTGGCCTACCCTGTGTTTCCTGCAGATGGGTTAGATGTTAGGAAATAATTTCTAGTATATTCTTCTCTTTTATTTTGTATACCCTTTCATGGCCAAGGCAGCACACTGTGGTAGTCTTAAAACCTTTTCAAAATACTGGCAAATGCTCTTTTCTTCCTCTGAGGTTGCATCCTAAATTATAATGAGGGGCTATTTAATTTTCCACACATCTGTTTCAGGGAAATAAACATCAAAAAATCAGAATTCATTCATAATCTGCAGACAATGTTGTTACTTTTAATGTGAGGGAAAATCTTTTCCTTCTATGTTACTGTTGCACAGCTCTCTAAAACACTTGGTGAGTAACTCTGATATTACACTAAAGCCTAACACATGGTAAAACTGAGCTGATCAGGAAAATATTCAGGAAAGTACACTCATGTGCCCCAGAACAACCATTTTTTTATTAGAAAAGCAAAATATACCCAAAGCTGAGATTCTTCAGCTATGCACCATCCACATGTGTGTCTGGATTTATGTGCGCATATATATGTATCCTTTTGGTCCCCCTTTAATGCTGAATTTGCTGATGGATAGACGGATAATGGCTGCATCTTCAGTTGCTTTGATACATACGCTACAGAGATATTTCAGTAAAGGAATGTGTCTGCAGAGACTAATTTTTGAACACCTCACACAAACTGTGAGGTTTTGCAAGTCTACTCTGTGTCCTCAGCTATGTGGTTGAAAACTGAATGAGCTGCGTGAACAAATCTTCGATAAGCCTGAGAACAGGTCCTTCTAAAAATACTTTCCTGGGTTCAAAAGATGGCAACTGGGTCTTGCGAAGTTCTGCACCAGCACGTTAGTGGATTGAGAAGCTCAACATGAGCCAGCAATGCATGCTGGCAGGCCAGAAAGCCAACCACATCCTGAGCTGCATCAAAAGCAGCATGTCCAGTAGGTTGAGGGAGGTGATTCTGCCTCTCTACTCTGCTCTTGTGAGGCCCCACCTGGAGTCCTGTGTCCAGCTCTGGAGTCCTCAGCACAGGAAGGAAGGACATGGACCTGTTGGAATGGGTCCAGCAGAGGGCTGAGAAAATGATCAGAGGGATGGAGCACCTCTCCTATGAAGACAGGTTGAGAGTTGGGATTGTTCAGCCTGGGGAAGAGAAGGCTTTCAGGGAGACCCTATAACCGCCTTCCAGTACCTGAAGGAGGCCTACAGTAGAGATGGGGAGGGACTCTTTGTCAGGGAGTGTAATGAAAGGACAAGGTAACAGTTTTAAACTGGAAGAAGGGAGATTTAGATTGGATAACAGGAAGAAATTCTTTCCTGTGAGGGTGGTGAGGCACTGGAACAGGTTGCCCAGAGAGGTTGTGGCTGCTCCATCCCTGGAAGTGTTCAAGGCCAGGCTGGATGGGGCTTTGAGCAACCTGCTCTAGTGGGAGGTGTCCCTGCCCATGGCGGGGGAGTTGGAACTTGATGATCTTTAAGCTTCCTTCCAACCCAAACTATTCTATGATTCTATATTCAGTGATCATGTCAGTGATCAGCTGAGCTCCCCCTTCCCACTTTTGGAGGTTCTCTCTGGAGAGAAGGAGTCAATGGCCTCTGTTGCACCTTTTCTTTGTGACTACAGCTCAGTGCCAGATATTGCTGCTCTCCAGTTAGCTACCACTTCCAGCCCCTATTATATGCATCCTGAGTAGATGCATTTTTATCCTTATATCAGTGACATGACATTTTCTGCAGGATTTTTTTTTTTCATTTAAATATTCTTCAGTGTTCTTCCAAAATGCATATCCATTTCTCTTACCTTTTCAAAGGAAGGCTTGGCACCTCTTCTTTATCACCTCGAAAGATTAAATTAGCTTCTCCACAGATAGTAGACAATACTTCATATTCCAGAGGTAGTCTGACTAGAAGACCTGAACTGAGCAAGAGTAATTCAATTGACTTCACTCAAGCTGCACTAATTTGCACCAACTATAAATTCATCTTTCTTGTGAAATATGTCTAGGAGTGACCTTGGGTTATCCAGCTGACTGAATTTGCATTATTCTGCAAAATAATGCAGAAATTGGGGAACGCCTTTTTTAGGAAATTGTCTGAAACTTTGCATTTCCATCTTCGCAGAGTAAGTCAAAGGGCAGTACTGGAATAATGACAAGGGCAGAATTAGGCCAATGTCTTACATAATCCATACACTAACCACATTTTATCCACAACGTTCTTAAGATACAGATGAAGAAAACACAACATTTTGCGCAATATCTTTCTTTCCTCTCCTTGCCTGTTGTCTTCTTTACACAGTAATTGTTTTATTCTCTTCAAAGTTGGCTTGTTTCGGTACACTTTATTGATTATTAATATGAAATACCACAGGAGTAACCTTTCCTTAAGGCACTCTTGTTTTGTTTATTTGTACAGGGTCACAGCTCTTGACAGGAGAGCCAGTGCAGCCCCAGGGAGACTATCATGCTGGAGGACCAGGGAGCTGTTCTAGCCAGGCAAGGGAAGGCAAAAATGAGCACAGGCAGTTTTCTGGAAGGGGCACCCAATTTCACCCAGTGAACTAGGGCTCAGGCCAACCAAACCTGCAATTTCTTTACCATCACCATAGAAATCCATATGCAAATTGAACATTGCTGGGCTATTTGGGACTGCAGTAGCAAAGGCCCCAGTTGGCATGAAGCTTTCTGGTCCTCCTGCGCCAACGTGAAAAGGCCACTGTGAGGAGCATTCAGGAGAAGAGTGGAGAAGAATATACCTGGGTTTCTATGTGCATACTATATATTAAAAAGCCAAACCCACTCGCATTCAGCAAAACCCGACTTGAGTTACTGTCCCTTCTCTGATGAAAAGTTGAACCAACATCCCATCTGTCCCTTCTACCTGGCAAATGAAATCAGAGCTCTTTACTTCAAGTAAATAACTGAATACATTTGCCTTAAGCTACCCTAGCTCCTTTTTAATCAGGGAAATAAAGCACTTACAGCAATTAAAGTAAAAATCAGTGTATAAAAATCAGCTTATAAATTAGTTTCTCTGCACAGTCAATTATTTTAAAAACATTTTTGACTGCTTAAATTAATTCCAATTTGAATTCAAGATGCATACTGCCACAGAGTGAAATTCAGGATACCAATTTTTTCTCATCACTACTGAGTTTTACAGTCATATCTTTTCATTTTTTTCTGCTTGTCTTGAGTCATCACTAATGAAAGTTCTAAATATAGGTATGACTAACAATGCAAACTTTAGAAACTGTATGTAAACTACCACAAGAAAAACAGATCAGAGAGTTATGCTCACCAGAAATTCAAACAATTGTTGCCAACTGCTACATACAAGTAATGATTACTGCATTTTTCTCATTAGAAAGGCAGCTGTCATATAGCTTACGGTTTGGACAGAAATAAATAAGTTAGCATATTGCTTAAGAGCTGTCTGCTATATCCTTAAACGTGACTCTCTAACTGAATTTTGCCAAAAACATGCTAGAACATAAAATCCTTCATTCTGCAGAATAATAAATGTCATGTTTCCATTTCCCACAGTCTTGTCAGATTGTTTAAGATAATCAGGATTAAATAAGACAAGCACAATGAGCTCAGGACCTCAGACTTCAGAGCAGTGGTTTTGACACTGTCGAAGACAAGTGACAAACTGAGCAAAGACTAAATGCTGGGTACCACCTCTGAACTCAGCACAGGGATACAATTTTTATCTTTTAGCCACGGCTTTTGACAAGAAGCCACCAATACAACGTGAGAACTCCGGCATCAGACAGCAACGCTTAAAGACTGTGGCAGACATATGGTCAGAACCAGAAGTAATTAGCCTGCATGCTCAAGTAGAGGCATCTAAATCGGACTGGCAGCCAGGCAACCCTTTAGATGTCGTGTGCTGGAGGACCAGGATCAACCACCAGTTCTGAGAATCTCAGTGAAAGAAATGCAAACACAAATTTTCAACATGTGTTGCTTGTTTAGTCATACCCTCAGACACCAGTCATAAGGAGCAGAGGAATACTTCTCTCTGGTCCCAGGGACTTTCTGTAGACAGAGTGGAGGTAGACTCAGAGTAAAACAAGGATATGGTATCTATATTTTATCCATAGTACCTGCAGTTTTTCTTTAAAAAGCCCAGAAAGACATAATTCAATAATAATGCTGATTTTAGCTGTGGGTAATGCAAAAGGACGTTCACCACTGAGCCCGTTTTCCTCAGTCATTCTTTGCCACTAACTCCCCCACGGTCAGTTCCATCTTCCTCAGTATCTGACAGCACAGATTATCTGAGTATTTCTTTTTAATGAAGGTACATTTAAATACATGTGAGTAATCTGTGGTGCAAGTCATTCCTGCATAATTTTAATACATAATTTTCTAGACAGAAAGAACCACGGTGCGATATTTCTAGTTGTAGGGTAAATACAAATTCTGTCTTATTAGATGCAACTTATTACCACCAAATTTTGTGAAAAAGTAAAAATTCACGTGAAAATAACTTGAGCAACATCTAGTCAGTGCTGATGCCAGATTTAGTGAATTCAGTGATGCTGAATTTAGCAGAGTTCTGCTGTCTTGTATGGACTTTCACTGGACTCCTCTTTCTGTCCTTATTCTCACCATATCCAACACAGTAATAGCTGAACCCATAAGGCTAGCTTTGAACAAATCTGTCAGCTTGAGATGAGATACTCAGTGGGATTTTCAAAAGAGCTTATGTGTTTTTTTACCTTGGCGTTTATAAAGCTGCCACATTGATGAGAACGATTCCCCAAGTTTTGCTATACCATATGGTCCATGTGCTGTTAGGAGGCCATCTACTGTGTTTCCTTGTTAGTCATTCAACTACATATTGCGTCCATCTGCAACTCTCATATGCAGTTTCACTGTAATTGCCCTTTTCAGAGTAGTGCACTCCACTCTCTTTTGTGCTGGCTTGTGCTAATGTTCTTTCCAAGACGTGCTTCACCGTATACTTTTTAAAAGATGCAGTGAGTACCATGCTGAACAGCACAGTAGATGAGTACGCAGAGCACACCCGTGATGTGAAGGAAGAAGAAGGTTGGTGTTCAGCTCAGGGATGAAAGAGCACGTTCCTTTCTTTGCTTCCCTCTGCCTGAACCCCACTTCAGCGAATTGTTTCAGCTATTCCAGAGATGGAAAGGATCTCCTCAGCCAGCTGGGCTCGCACTACTCTTTTTGCTACTGCCACTCCGACACACTTCAGAAGGTCTTGTCCCAGCTTGGTGCCTCCTGAGGAGTCTTTAACAAAACCTTTCTCAGCCACTATTTCACGGAATCTTCAGGACCCCTGGAAGCAGCGGGCCATTCGCAAGAGGCTGGAGCTGTGGGCGTAGTATTCTCCTGAAGCCAGATAATTCTGTGCTGCTATGGCACCACAGGCTCTGACCTGGGCAGGAGCAGCCAGTGTGAAGGTCAGACACTGCACTCTGGTGTCAGCAGAGTGAGCAGGAAGCACCATCCCCTCCACCAGCGTTCTACAAATCCTCCAGCACAGTGCTGGCTTTCGGGATAATTCGAGCCTGGCACAATTTGTGTTCCCTTAAAGACCTCATTACACATATTGCTCATTTAACCTTTAAAAAAGCTGGAAGAAAGTGTGCCAATGGATTCTGGCTGATAAATATCTAAATTAAGTAAATTTAATTAAAAACTGTTGTAAATGTCATCTAATCTGTGGATGCTGTGACAATTATGGTTGTAGCTTTGAACCAGTTTCAAAATGTGTGAGGATCTCCTTACACAATTTTGTACTGAAGGATTTTTTTCTTCTTCGTTCAGAAGAGTCAGGTTGGACTTATATTTTATTGCTCAATAAAAATATTGAAGTCTTGGAGAACTTTCTTGCATCTTGTTACTGCCAGGTGACGCTGGCGGGAACAGTGGTTTCTCTCTAAAGTCATTAAGTGTTTTTTGCCAGATACAAGATGGGGGAAGAAAGAAAGATGTATGCTAAGTTTCATCTAGGGAATCCTACTTCTCAGTACACAGGAAATGAAAAGATCAATGCTTTTTTTTTTTTCCCCCAGCTTCTATTCTGGCCACACCGGGCTGTTTGGGTGAAAATACCATCAGCTCCTATGTTACTTTAGTGCAGGCTAGTGATAGCTACTCAGTGGGGAGCACAGTTTGATGAATTTAGCAAAATCTTGTTGGCTGACCTTTCCGTGCTGGAGACATGATTTCATTTCTGTTGTCTGAAAATGAGCACCAACAAGACAAGTTATTTCCATGTCCCAGATGGAATATCACAATGCTAATGTGTTTCCAAATATTTCTTTATCTGTACAATGTTATTACTTTCAGGTCTATCTAAGAAAAATATCATTTCTTTCCTTTCTGTTTAGTTCATGTACCAGCAAAAAGTCAGTTTATTTTGCTCAGTTTTTTTCCAGTCTCTGTATGCTGCAAATATCAAATCAAAAACAGTGCTTCTTGGAACAGCGAGGTAGGAAATCTCCCAGAGATGTATTTGCAAGCTGATGCACATGCAGAAACTGGTTCAAGAACTAGTTCACTAGTAAGATCCACAACATGTAGGATCCCAGACAGGCAAACTGAGTCAAGCACTGGCAATCTGAGTTCAGACATTATTTTACTCTAGTCACTATCTGACATTGTTGCTGAATCAGATCTTCTGTTTTAATCATTCCTCTGATGTCATTAACCGTCAGATTTAAAAGCCCACTCCTACTATAAAGGGTTTGGGGTTTTTTCTTTTTTTGTTTTGTTTTTTGATAAAGGCAAAAGGGATTGTTCAACAGGTCACTCACATAGAGAGTGACCAGGCAAAGCCACACCAGCAGATCTCATGGGGAATAAGCAGCCAAGAGAGTAAAGGAGTGAAAAACTGCTACAGCACGACAGGACAGGTGACCCACACCAGGAACAGCTTATCATAGTATACTTTTAAATTCACTGTCCTCTGTGGAGGGGAAAGAAATAGCCACCTCTGCTCTGTTTCCCTAAGGTCTACACTGATGTAAAGCAAGCATCTCTGGAAAGATTTCGAGAGGCAGTAAGTGCCTCAGTACCCTCCGTGCTTTTGTTAATGTTCTCCTACAGTTGCACCCTTCAGCAAAGTGGTTTATGAATCCCATAGAAACCCAAGAAGGATGTAAAAAATGTTCAGATAATTCAAAATATTCAAACAACTGTTCACAGGGTCAGAGGTCAACCTCTACCACAGTTTGAAAAATAATTTCATTTAATTTAAATATTCACCTTTTGAAGACTTTTGAAACCTTCCTCTGCTGCCAGAGAACAGACTTGGGTCTAAGGAACACTTAAGATTTTTATCGCTTATTTTCAGGTAGTCCGAGGCAGGGTACCAAAGCTGCTCCCAGTGAAGCCAGCGACACATGTATGACTGAACCTATGGAACAAGTTCCATATAATGTGAGATAACACAGCTAATATGCAAATTGATGTATAAAAGCTTATGTTTTGGGTCAATCCTGTTTTGTGACAAGGAGAATGAACAAGGACAATGTTTCCCTGTTTAAGTCCAGCTGTCAGGTCTTCATCAGTATGCTTTTTTCAGAAAGAATTCCTTTCTGCCTTTTTTCCTGGTACCTCCTGTGCAGAGGTGGACAATCTTTTTGCCTGTTTCAGTTAAGGATCACTGTAGCAGGCACAATACAGAAAATCATAGGCAAGGTGGATTGATTTCTATTTACAAACATGTTTTTCAGCTTTGCCCGTGACTTACTCTTGAGACCTTATTCCTTTACTTCTATATCCTACTGCTTTTCACAACCCCAAACTAAACCCAACCTTTACCTAGGAAAAAAGCATCCCATTACCACTTCCAGATCTATCTAGTATACACATCCCAGCTGATTTCAGGATATCCTCAGACCACGTTTTTCTCTCTTCTTCTTACTAACATTGTCTTTCTTACCATTTCCCATGGTTTGGGCTTTTCCTGGGACTATTATGACCTTGCATGTGGCCTTTCTGTCCACAGCTGTGCCCTTGCATGGGTCCTTCCTTAAGGAAGGTGTTTTTAGGCAGGAGCTCCCGCCAGGGTCAGGATCTGGTTTTTGGTGGTCTTCAGTGCACAGTGAGAAACAGGTCTTAGTGATAAGATCAAGTGGATCTTGCTCAGGTTTTGGGGCAACAGTAGTGGGATCCCATCACCCACCACCCTCTTCTGCCAGTGCAGACCCCCCTCTGGTTGGTACTCAAAGTGGGAAAGAGGGGAGGGAAGGAGGCATCAGCCTAGAGGGATATGGGCCAGGGAGAAAAATATGCCCCATACTTGCTGGCATCTCCACGTGCTTCCCAGTTAGGCATGCAGGAAATGTCAGTGCTGTGAGTTTCCTTTTTCAAAACCTGATTTCGTGAAGCAAGCCCATCAAAACTGGAGGGGGCTAATTTGCGAGAATAAGCTCCAGCCATGTTAGTAACAGCTTCTAACACTGAGCTGTAATGAGGTCAACTCAAATTTGAATGTGTGTAGCCCCAACTCTTACTGTCTGAATTTCCATAGAGGCTGTCTTGCATTCAACAGAGCAGAACATCCAAGTGAATTAAGACTAAAAATCACCATTCTTTAACATTAATTTGCACACATTTTCTTGCAATGACTTATTCTCTTTGAAAAAAAAAAATAATAGAAGAAAGAAGACGGCAGACTATTCTTCCTCTCAACATTCACACGAAGTCACAGATCCAACTCCTTTGCATGCACAGCCAGCAACAGAAATGGCAGGTGATCCGCACATTCCCCTGCCTGCAAGAAGCATATCATATTGCTCCCGTATAGCCTGTGTGCTTTTCCGCTGAGCTGGACACCCAGCATTGTCACTCCTAAAATATTTGTGAGTGTTACAGGATTTTCTAGGGAAAGATTTCTTGGGGCAAGATTTAGTCAAATTTAATCCAAGTCACTTGGTGCAGGTCCATTTGTTAAGAACCGCTCCTGTGCTGAGAAGAGCCCATCACTGTGTTTTGCCTCACAATGCTGCAGAACACAATAACAACAACATTAAACTCAATACCCTTAAGGGGCAGTCGTAGTCAAGGGTCACATTTTCCTTCATTCCAATTAACCTACTTGTCATATTGGATGGTAGATGCACTCTGCAAACTGCCCTCAAGTGCTTCTCATGCTCTTTTAGTAGTAGAAAGTGGGGAGGTATAAAATAGTTCATGCTTTGCTGTTTGACTTGTCCTTGGTATTTTATCTTATTGGGAAACCCACAAGAAATGAGTACTGTTGTAAAGATTTTAAGGTTCTGAAAGCACTAACAGGCTCCTGACTTGTGTTAGCATGCCTGGAATGGTCGCACTGGTGACACCAGTCCTGGGAGAAGAGGGACCAGGAGCCTTGGGTTCCCCTCCAGATTTTGTTCAACCCATTTACTCCCATGCCAAATAAAGAGTAAACAAAAATTTGACTAGACCGCGCCTTCTTCAGCATAATGTTACATATAGTGTTATATATAATGTTATGTGGGAAGAGGAAAGGGAGTCTCCTAAGCGCTCCACAGCCCTTTCTGCCCACCTCCCTCTGGCTCCCACTACCCTGTCCATGTGCCTGTGTCACAACACCATGGGCCTGTGTCACCCCCCCAGGGGCCACCAGCCTGTGCAGAAATACCACAGCTTCACACAGCTCTGCCCTGCCCTGTCATGGGCGCCCTGAGCCAGACCCACCCACAGGCCCATGTCATGGCCTGTCTTCAGCCCATTCCTGTCCCCAGGGAGGTGCCCAATGCCTGAGGATGGGCTCTGCCCTGAGCTCCACGGGGACCTCCCAGCTCCACTGCAGCATAGCTGTGTTGGAGGTTGCCCTGGTGGGTACACATACCAGGCATCTTCCCTTCTTGTCTCCAAACTTTTGTCCCTTGGAGTTACTGCTCCCAACACCGTATCTGCCATACCTCACCTCCTGCCAAGCCCTCAGAAACGGGCTGCTCACCAACCCCACCGACAGCATTCAATTAACCTTGGAGGTGCTTTCCACAGTCATGTGAACCTTTGGGTCTCCCTTGAGGCATGAAGGACCAAAGTCAGTTTCCAGCCTGCCCCTACAAGGCTCACATGAGCCTTTGACTAGAGGAGCAGACCCAGTGCCCTCTGAAGAGATCCTTTCCAGGAGGAGAAGTCTTGTCCATTGCTGTATGTCCCAGGAGGCTGGACTACTTCTCCAAACAGCCATATCTCTTTACAAGCATTAGTTTCCATCCCCAGTTGCACCTAGGATGTTGTCCCTCCTTCATTTGACCCAAATCATGATTTCCTTTGATTGGCCTTATCTGCTTCTTTATATGCTTGCGTATCCCACTTTCTCTGATACGAATTTCTGACATTATAGACATTCTGATCCTCTGCTTTCTGTTAAATAAACCATAAGCTTGTGGTTGTGCATGTTTTGCTGGCAACATCCTCTAATTCTACTACATATAATATGGATCCATGCTTGAGTCCACCTTGTTTGACTCTTGTGCACTTTATTCTTACTTCATTTCCACCAGTCCTCTGGGTTGATGTGATGCAGACCACAGATTTAATGTTTGAAGCTCTGCTTCACTGCAAACTACTTGAATTTATGTCATTAAATTGTTAAAAAATATATCAAAATCATTGACTGAAAATGTACTTGACGTGAACACAAGTCTTTTGGACTCTAATATTCACTAGTAAAATTATCTCAAGGGAATAAATAAAATAGCTTAGAGTAACCATGTGCTTTTCCCAGACAATTAAAAAAATACTAATCTCTGCTTACTTTTTTTCCAAGGGAGCAATGGATTTCATGAATGTTAATATCCACAGGACCCTTCTCTTCGATTTTTAAGTCTCTATATTAGCTCCTAGCATTTTTTTTTAATATAATGTCCTGTGTCACCTATGGGGTTATCATCTTGATGTCTCTAAGCAAAGCTCTGTCTAGAGTTGAGAGCTCTCCTTTGGATGGCAGAGGATTCCCATAGACACCTGTTTTCCTGGCAGGATGGGCAAATACTTTATAATTTCTTGCTTCCTCACAATAGTGTTGGCCTGTGTCTTTTCTGGGACTTCTTGGGTTATTTTTCACATTTGCAAGCTTTAATTCTGGATTCTGTTCTACGGCAACTTCATCGAATACTCTATAGCAGTTGCCCTGGACTGGAGCAAGGTGTTCCTTCAAGGTTCTCCAGGGTTCTTTCTAGGTAAGCAGAAAAGGCAATGCATAAGTTTGGATGCAGCACATCCAAAAGTATGGAGAATACTGTTCTTGAGAGCATGTTTGCAGGCACTTCTGGGTTTACATTCAATTTCCAAATCCTGGTTTTGTGCTGGAAAAAATATTCTCGCTTTCTGGACCTGGTTTTATCTGGTTGCCATTACAGACCTGTACCTATTTTCAGCTTTATTCTCATAAATAAAGGCAAGAATTGCTTTGTACCCGCATTCCTCCTTCCTAAAATGAATGTACTGTCTTTTAGGGAAGTTCAATCCTCCTGTCAGAGGCACCTCAACTACTGCTTTGTTTTATGTGCTCAGTGAAGCACTCCTGAACTATACAAATGCCCTAACAAGTCAACAGAGAGAGGCAAATACCAATGGAGACCAAAGATCTCCCTTTTCTTGATGCCCCAGTGAACTGTAAACTGTGTATTCACCAAATCACCACCTTCACTGCTTTTCCTGAGAAGAGGCAGAGCTTGAGCTGAAAGGCACATTACCATTTCATCACTGTCTCTGTGACCGAAGGAGCTGGAGAGGCAAAGTGATGTCTGCTGGCATCTTGCCTCCCACTCACTGCAAGGTCATTCTCCAGCTGGTCATGCTCATGCTGCTATGCAGGAGTGTGGTCACAGCCCAAACCTAAGGAGTCCTGGCCTTGCTCTCGTCGCTACCTCAGAGCAGCCAGTGCTGACGTTGACATCTTTGGTGCTCCATGCTCATTGGGCATCTTTACAAAATTACTGATTTAAGCAATTAAATCTTGAATAAATTTCACCTCTCCACTTCACAGATTCAGGGAATATTTGTGTCTCTAACTGGTTAGAGCAAGCACTGCAGTAGGATCAGCAAGCCTACGTGAGCTCCCTTTATTCCCTGCTGTGTTAATTTCTCTTCTGCTCATTTTTCTGTGGAGTTTGGCACTTTTAACATTTTCATGCCACAGTTTTATTGTCAACTTTCCCTGCTTGAGTTAGCTGAAAGCTATAAAGCACCTGAAGTGCCTCAGAGGCTTGTACTGTCAATAGTGAGACGAGCTTTCTGCACGTCTTCATTTTCCTTGGAACACTTTGCTTGCAGATAGAGAATAAAATGCAGCTGGAACTTTGCTTGTTTTTTTCGTCTGTTTCCAGCTAGGTTTGAGCTCAGGTGAAGCTCTTAACTGCTCCAATAAGCCATAAAAAGCAAAAAAGCCGAACAAAATGAACCTTGATATTGTGAGATGTTGGGATATCTCTCTGAAAGCAATCTCTGTGCTAGCTCCAGAAGATACTTTGATATTTCCAGACAGAAAAGACTTGTGGTTTTTCACAGTTAGAAACACACTGTTCTCCTTGCTGGCTCTTCAAGAGGTGGGGGCTCTGCAAGAGGTGGGGTCTCTGCAAAAGTTGGGAGCTCTGCAGTCCTGGATGGCAGCAGTCTGCAGTGCTTTTTGGTTTTGCTTTTGCCGAAGCTGCAGTTGGACTCTCCTCCTCCCTCCCTGCCAGCATTCCTCTTCCACTGCACCCCTGACCACTGTCTGTTCTTCTGTGCTCTGGGTATTCTTGATCTTAAATTGTAATGTCCAGCAAATTGGCCTTTGTCTTGACTGTAGCCCAAGACTGAAATATCCTTTTATAGAAGCAAATTAGCAGCTAAAAGGATAAGGGGACCCCCCATTTCCATCCTACACATGGCTGATGAGACCTGCTAAGTAGGGCAGAGAGCTAAGTAGCCATGAGGCCAGAGGCTTGTTGGGACACTCATCTGCATGTATCTCCTTCCCAGGTGGCTTGCAGGTGACTTCACATCATGCTGGGGCAGCAGTAGCAGTCTGCTCTCCACGGCCATCTTCCTCCATCCCTCAGTTGTGTGTGGGCAGAATGACTGACCTGTACTTTTCACAACCATAGTCACAGTGTGGGGCAAAGAGCTGCCACATGTAGCTGTACTCTAATAAATTCCAGCAAGTGGAAAAGGCAGTACACCATTTCGTTGGAAAAAAATAGTGTTTACACACAGTCCTACAAAGTCACCAGGGGAAGCTGGGGGTCCCACTTTGTCACCAATGCTTTTCCCTTCTGGTGCTTTGCCTGGAGCACTGGGGCTTATCTTGCCTTGAATATGAGAGCCGTGCAAAGATACACTGGTTTAGCAAAGCACTTACACACATAAAGCCATACACACTCTGAATTTTAAAAATACTGCACTGAACCACAGCCTAATATCCATCCAGCGTGAAAGGGCTGCTCAGATGGGTAATATCCAAAGATGACCACAGAGGAAGGGTCTGAGCTGGAAGTACTTTACCCTCCAAGAACTAAAATTTGAAAAGACCAAATTATTGTATAATGAAAAATGTCTTCCTCTTCGGCAGATATCTGGGAGCAATCAATATGGACCTACCCTGACAGTCGTTTCTGCAGAGCACAGTGGTTTTTCTCTCTGCTTTGTAAGCAGGATGAGGCAAGGGGGTGAGCAGAGGCTCATGCAAAGAGGGGATCCCACCAGTCGGACATCAGCCTGCGGCTCTGTCCCAGCCTGCTGCCACAGGGAAAATCCTCATGGCTGGGGGCACAGCCACAAATAAGCAATCACTTTATTTGGCTCGTGTCTTGAACCTGTACAATTAATCCTGACCCTTGATATTCAGCTCCGCTTCCTAACAAAGTGTTTAGTCGCTTGAGTTTGTACGAGCACAGAATCCCCAACATCTCTTCCGTTACAGGGCCCTAATTGAGAAGGAAAAGTGACACCCATACAGATAATTTATTTCTATCATCACTTCTCCATTTTTTTCTCCCCAGCAAAACTGTCTTGGGCATCTAGTTATGCTCTGACAGCTAGAGTGATAATAGGAGGAATTTTTTTTTTTAAACTATGGTGCTATTCAAGATCAGAAGACTTCACATCATAAAACATCATTAAAGTGTGAATTCAAGGTTGGGAAAGATGAGGCCTTTACAAGACTAATGCAATTAATTCTGCTCATTAACTACAGCCTCAAAATATGTACATAGAGTATGATCTCACTTCTGCTGTGGAGGGTTACGTCTGAAAAATGATTCTTTTCCAGTGGATTTCCCAGCGATAAGCGAGCTCAGAAAGCTTCTCGTACTACATACTAATGAACACGAAGTCATTGCAGGAGGAACACTCTATGTTCTAAATCTTTAAGTGTGTTGTAACTTCTCATCAAAGTAAGAAGCTTAAATAAACTAAGGTCCAATATGAAATAATTTCAGTAATTGAAACATGTTATATTGAAAGTGAGTTTCTTTGCTTTTTTTGCCTTTCTTTTTTTTTTTTTTTTTTTACCCAAATGTAATCCTTCTCATTCTGCCATCCGCCTTAGCACTTGAATTCTGGAAAGCCTCAGTTCTTTACAGTTTACCAGTGCTAATTCCAACCTCAGTCCTTCTTGATTTCTTTTCACAGAGGAATTTGCACAGTGGAACATTTTTAATGTAAGGGAACTTTGATGCAAAAAAGCAATTTCTTTTGCCAGCAGCTTTCAGTATTCCCTTTGCTATAGCCGAAAGTATAGCAATACCATCCTCATAATCAGCCTCTTTTTCTATTTGGTCCTACAAGAAAGATTGTGCTTGTGTTTGCCTGCAATCATTTAATTGGTGTGTTCATGTGCATGTGAAAGAAAGAAGAGAGGAGGAAAGCAATAAACATCTGTCCTATCAATATACAGCTCTATTAGCTGGGCCCTGGAGAGCTTTCCCCTTCTCCCTTCCCCTTTGCTCACGTTCACACGGCTTTCCCTCTCTCTCCAGTGATTACCCACATCATGCCTCCATGCTCTGGCAGCTCCATAGGGCAGGGACTTCATCCTGTATCCCAAAAAGCATACTGTCAGCACCATAAATTGGCCATTCTGCAAGCAGCCAAAGTGATGAAGCCTGATCTCCTATGGACACGAGGGGAAAGGTAAGAAGGGAGGGAAGAGCAAATCAAGAAGCTCTTAGCTCTGCCCTGCAACGTGGAGGGGAGAGTTTGGCTGCTTTAGAAAAAGAATGAATTCACAGAAAGATTTCAGAGCTAACTCATACTAGTGGCTAAAGCTAATGATCACCAGAAACTTGATTCAGCAGTATATTTGGTATCCTCCCTTCCTTGCCCCAAAAATGTTACCCTCAGTTTAATTTTTTTCCTCATGTGATTGCATCTCTTTAATGCTCGTTTCACAGATTTTTGTTTCCATCTTATGGCCTTAACATCTATTAGAAATGCAGCCTTGAGGCAAACTTTCTCACAGTAGTGCCTTACTTTGTTGTATTCTGCAGTACACATAGTTGGCTCTGACAGTGTTAGTTCTGCACTGATACACTGTCAAACTGGCTGCAAGAATTATTATAGAAAAAAAACCCATGTGCTAAGTGAAAAAAAAATATCCTGATTTGGGTCTCTATGTGACTATTCAACTTCATTTTAATGTCTTCTTTCCCCACATGTGAGTTTTGAACCTGAAATCTTATGGCAGTAGTTGAATGTGATCTGACTTTGCCAATCTGAATCCAAGTGATGTTGCTTAATGTGCTTTTTGGACTCCCTGTCTTTTAAGTCCTTCTCTGAACTGCTCAAAACTCAAAGTTGTGATCTGCCTTGTTTCTTAGGTCACTCTTTAGTCCAAACTACCTGAGATAATACATTTCAGCCTGAGGATAAAACTCAGAAAATGTGAAAAATTTCTACAGACCCAAGGGATGGTTTAGTAAAGCTAGACCAAATATTCATATTTAGTAAAACTAAGAATCCAGGAATTTTGCAGTGCAAGTATGAGCATACACACTGCTCATACAGTATGAATAACACACATAACTTCAACAGTGTCAAATTCACATCTGATTCGGCACGTACCCAGAGCTTTGGCACCTGAATAGGTTGGCCATAGAAGTATTTCAGACTGGGAGCGCAGATACTCCTTTTCTATGATGTGGGGAGGCAAAGTGATCTGTGGCCTTCTTTCAAGCACAAAAAAAATAAACGGAGAGGTTTTACCTGCTAGGGAAAACAGTATAAGAGGTGATACCCTACTTGCACTGCACAGCTCTGAGATGTTTGGGGCTGGTTTATAGGTCGTCCAAAGGTAAGGCTAGCTCACAGGACACCACCACCTCCAAATGAGCAGACTGACCACTCATTCGTGTTCTCATGAGGCCAAAGGATTCTTGTAGTCAGTCCCTCTTTTTCATTTAATAAGCAGTGATGATGTTACTATCAGTACCCCAGAATAGCTTTCAAGGAAAAGGCAGCTGTATGTATAAACAAATCTTTACATCTTGGCTGTGGGGTCAGGGTAGGTGTGTGCAGGGTAATATCCTTGCTGTCTTTTTCTCTCTTCTCCCTGGAAGGTATATATTTATGCAGCAGAGGTAGCGGGGAATACTTTGCATTTCTCATATATTCTTTTCTCTGGTAGCTCTAATGCTGCTCATTATTTCTTCTCACTTGAATGGAATTCTTCAGTTGGCAGAAATGTAATGAGAAATTTACTCCTGTGAGGGCATTAGGTAAGAAAAAAATATTGTTTTCAAAAGAATCTCATAAATGAGATCCTGAAACCATGTTTGCATAGCTTTTAATGTTTTGCCACATTGTTTATCCTTAGTGAAGTGTAAAACTGAAGCACATCAGTGTTGCCTAGGAATTAGTATGAGGCAACTAAGACACTTTGTTAGTATTCACTCTTCTCTTACTGAATTTGTGTGTATTTCTGAATGGAAAACTACAGCGAACTTTTCAAAACAGTGCAGTTGTTTAATTGTATTGACACCATGCCTGACTTTTGAAAGAAGGGAATATGCCTCTAACTTACGTGAAAACTGTTGCCCTTGTCTCTATTTTTACTGTAACTCACTGTTTGTGCTGTGGTACTGGCAAAATCCTTGTGTCTCTAAAGTTAATACAAAATATGAGAAAAAAGACATATGTCTGTATTTCTCTCTCTTTAGAATTGCAAGTGTTTAACTTAACAAAATACTATTTAACATGTCTCATATCCAAAGTATTTTTAGAAACATAACCGATATCATTAGCTTAAAGCTGCTGTTCCAGTTTGTGGTAGGTTCATTTTCTTGGCTAAACTGGGGTATAAAGTTGGTATCACAGCTAGAATTACAATTGAACACAGAAATGTATAGCCAAGCCTTATAATGTTCTTGTAAGAATAAAATTAAGAAACTCAGAAATAAATAAATGTTGTTTTACTTCTATGTTAATTTTATTGACTCTCTGCTTGCAGAAATGGAGAATTGTACTGCAGTCTGGTTTTGGTTTTCAGCCGGTTGGTTTACTCGGACCAAATACTGATAAAAATCCCTAGGCTAACAATCCCAGATTCACAATGACCAGATTCTGGCCCAACTAACATCAGCGAGAATTTTGTCATATAGCCTCACAGAATCCAGAATTCATGTAGCTTTGCAAAACAGCACACAGGCAAAAGCTATGCTCTCTTTCCACCTTGTATCTTGCTTTCTTTCTGTCTTCCTCTCCATCAGCTAGTATGAAAATCCCAGACCTGCTTTAGAAACCCTTCCTGACCAAGACCCTTGGCTACCCCCACGCAGCAGGAGTTTTGCACCTGGATGAATCATGGAAACATGCTTGGCTGTGACCAGGAGACTAATTCACAAGTTCTTGCCCTACCTCCGTAAATTAAATTACAGCAAATTGTCTTAAAGACAGCCTGCAGTTGTGACAGTACATCAAACAAAGTTCAAATGGTGAACAAGGTGTGAAAGTCTGTGTGGCTCCTGATGCACCTTCATGAACACGGCAGAGCTCACACCCAGTCTCAGCTTGCATGCTGGGACATGTTCCTGCCGCAGCAGGTCCTTCTGAGAGCGTCCTGACAGGTATCAAAAGGATGGTGTTGGGTTTTAGAGTTGCTGCAGTTGGAAGTTGCACTGGGAGATGTTTACACCAGCTACCTTTGGGTGTTGAACTCAGTTGCTCCAGCCACGTCCTCCTTAGGTTCTCCTCACGTACAGAGACAGAAGCTGTGCCTATGGTAAAAAGTAGTGTGAACATAGAGAAGTGGGTCTACAGAGCAAATCAGTCAAGTGTTGAGGTCCACATCTCCACACCATACACATTTTATCCCAGGCTAGGCTTGACTGGTTCTGCACGCCAAACATGCATGCAACTGTGGTTGTAGCACTTCGGATGCTCCCCTGGAATAGCTCAAACAGCTCAGTTTCACCTGGAAGGAAGCCAAGAGCTGCTCTGCCCTAAAAAAATTGTTGTCAGTGGGGACAATCAGGACAGTCCCTCCTAAAGTGCATTCCTGATCTGAGCTGAAATACCAAGGCAGCTCATCCAGAGGCTGTGCCAAAAAATGACTCATAGTGTCTGCTCTGAGCTGCTCTCTGGAAGTCCACTGGCTAAAGAGGAAAGTAAGGGAAACTGTGCCTCAACTGTGTCATTGGCCCAAGCTGGCATGAGCTGTCCTTCTTTGCTTCCCTTCCTTCCCTGCCTTGCCATCCCCCACACCACTTAGATCATTCTTCCATTTTGGCTTTTTGTAAATGAAGAAACAGTTTTAGTTCTTGGTTTGAAAGGCTTTTCCTGTCATCCATAGTCTATATTTTGTGGTGTGTGTATATATGGTAGCCAGCTTTTTCAAATCACAGTGATATACTGTAATTAGGATGCATGGTAAAAGTTTGGGAATTAGGTTAAGTAAAACTCACTTTTAGCTCTTGATTTTTCTGGCAAAGTTACAATGGGAAATCAAAGTTTCCACTTCCCAATTTAGAAAAAAAAAAAAAAAAAGATGATCAAGTAAGCTCAAAAAAAAAAAGGGTTTCTGATTTTTTTTTTTTTTTTTTTTTTTTTTTTTTTTTTTTTTTATGGAAAATCAGAGAAGTTGGGTATTTGGGACACAAATACCGATTCATTGTGTACTGTCCTCATTTTCCCCATGCAGAGTGCAGTTGGGAAGAAAAGCTCTAGTGGGCTCATGCTAATTTTCCTCATTGCCTCTTTAACTTGCATGGATTTTTCAAATATTGACTAGGCTTTGAACTTGACCTACTTAAAACATTGGCTATGGTTTTCACTTAAACAAATACCCCTTCAGATCATGTCAGTATTATAAAGGGGCCTTGCAGCTACTGTGAATGTTGAGAATAACGGTATCATAACACTCCTTTATACTGCTGGACATATTGTGGATGAAGTCGGATGTTGTTCTCTGCTTCACATGGCTTTCGGGACTTTCAGATTTCCTCAGGACCTATTTATACTAATTAGTATGGGATTGAATTTATTTTCAAGTCTAGACCTGCTAATCACCTGAATGTTGAATACTCCAGATCAAGCTTTGCCTTGAGTTGCACCTGAAGCGAGAAGCCCCTTCTAAAGGCAGGGTTGGAGGCTGAGAAGGCCACAACTCCCCTCCGTGTCCTCTCCTCACCTGCCAACAGCAAACTCACACCTCATCTTCCTTCTGCAGCTCATCTCTCCTCTCAGCTGCCTGGCATTTGGCCTGCTTTATTTACTTCTCCTTGTTCAGCGAGACATTTTGTGCTTTTCATGAAATATCCCCAGGTTTCTGATTATGCTCCACAGGCAAAGAAGCAAAATACAATTCAAAGTTGGCCTGGTGTGAAAGCTCATAGGCATCTGCTGACAGAAAGAAAGAAAAATGATGCAATGTTGTGGCTTGCATGGATTTTTGAAATGGAGACTTGCATGAATTTTTTGATATGTAAAATTCTTTTCCTTCTACACAGTTTCACAAGGAATACTCTTGCTGCCAAGAGTATTCTCAGCTCACCTGAGAACAAAATAAATTGCCTTTGCAATCTAACAAAGTTTCAGTCAACCAAAAATTAAAAAAAGCATATTTTTTTCACTCCACCAAAATCAAAGGACTCCAGTCTAAAAATACCAGGAGAATTATAATAGTAATAATACTAAAAGCCAAATTTTGCCTTTTTTTTTCTTTTTCTTTTGTCTGACGAAGATTTCTGCAATGAAACTAGGCATTATCTACAGTGTTGGAGAACAAATGGGGCAGGAATGGTGAGAGGGGGCAAAGCTTCGTCCTCTGTGAGGGGGAGAGGATGGATTATGGGCTGGGGGTTTGCAAAGAGAGAAGACCCAGGGATCCTACAAAGACTGGAGAAGGAGGACCTGGGCATCAGCTCTACCGCTTAGAAAAGAGGGAGGTGGGTGTCACACCACTCTGGTGTGGAAGTGGAGGGTAAGGAAGATCTGCAGCAGAACAGGTTATCTAATTTAGATGGGGACTGAGGCCCACTGATGACCAACTGGCAGGCAAAAGACCCAGCAGCTCTGCAAGTGGTGATGGAGCTCCGTACTTCTGTGGCTCCACCTGCTCAGCTAAACTCCTCGCTCCCTCCAGGTCTCTCCTTCACCTGAAGAGTGGCTGGACACAGAGGCCCATCAGCAGTGACAGTTTCTCGTGCTGATGTGCCAGTGGGTGCCACGGGTGCTGGCAGGGATGCCTGTGTGCTGCGTGCTCCCCTGGGGTGCCTGACAATACCACCGCTGTGCCGTCACAGCACGAGCACCGGCCCCACGCCGCGACAGCCGTTCTGCACGAGGAGCCTTCACCCGCCATCAGCCCAGCGATGTTTAATTCTTAAACTTATGTGTACTTTAACCAGATTCTTTTTATTCAGCCTGACGAGAAATATTCTGTTTGATGTTTTCACAGACAGCATCTTAAGGCGTTACTTCAACTTCTTCTCCGGCGCTGCCCTTTCCGAAGTCATTATTACTCATTAGGTATATTGTGCAGAAAGCAAAGTAGGTCACGGATGAAAAGCCCCATCTTAGCGAGAGGCACCGGTACTGCACAAAGCTATTTTCAACTTTCATGAGATAAAAAATGTTTTCTGTAGGATGAAAGCTGTCACTGCCAACTTACAAATGAATGCCAAGTATGTAAAAACTTTCATTTCAGATTCCCAGGCTTTCATATGTTAAATGCATTGTTTTAGGAATCCATTTCAAAGATAATTCCCCCTGTATAACCCACACTTGCTGGCTCTCCGGCAGGGTACGTGCCGATTTACAGGACAGGTACTCAGCTGGTGTAAATCACTGTTGGCTTCATAAAGAACGTACTATTTCCACCCCACAAGGGTCCATCCTCAAGAGTCCCCAGATGGGGAGCAATAGAGGAGATGATCCCCAGGTGGGTCTCTGGGGGCAAGATGACAACCTTGGTTGTCAGCCTTGTAACAACCTTATGGAACCTTACTACTGTAAAAATCCCTCACAGCTCATGCCTATCTGTGCATGGCACTGGAAGAGTAGATTTGCATCTGCAGTCCAGGGTGACCTCTAAAGCCGAGATAAAAAGTTCAACAGCCACACCTCAGTGCAAATCGTTCTTACATCATTACTACTTTGCATTGTGACTCATTAGTTAAAGAGAAGCCTTAATTTTTATTTGACTGCTTATCCAACTTCTATTTTCGTGTTACTTGAGGATGTCAAATAAATACTTAGACTTTCTGGAGTGATACTTAATCTCTCTAAATTGGTGGGCATCCCTCTTCTGGCTCTCAGTTTAACAAAATACTCAGCAAATGCTTCGTTTTATTCGGTTTCCACAAGGATTTGAGTAGAAATTAGACTGCACTCGTAGTATGTCCCTTCATCAACAGAGTATGTCTGAAGCACTTTCAACTGCTAGAGAGGTAATTAATAAAATTATGCTTTCAAGTTATTACTGCATAAAATAAGTTGACACATATGGCAACAGTAATGCTGCTAAATTTGTTTTGTAGGTATAATCACTTTGCCCAACTGATTAGTGGAAAGTCTGTTCATTTTTTCATTAAAAATCTGGGTATTACAGTTGAAATTAAATCTTATTTTTCTCTTTAAATAAATAAATAAATAGTTGTTTAAAACAAAAATGTAAAATATGACAACATAAGGGAAGGTCTAAATTTATTATCATATATTAGAATAATATACATTTCATTAAAAGTAACAAGCAGTATATGTTTGCAGTCACAGCTTTAAAGAAAGTCATCCTACAACTAGGAGAAGCTATTCAGTAAGCACTTGGAAGTAAGGTTTGCTGCAGTAACAAATAATTTTTTTTTAATCAGGGATAACTTCTACTCTAAGTACAAATGGACCATTGCTGTTGTAACCCAAGTGCAGGACCCAGCCCTTGGCCTTGTTGAACCTCATACCATTGGCCTTGGCCTATCCATCCAGCCTGTCCAGATCCCTCTACGAGTTGACACTCACGTCTAAAAAAGAACCAGCCCCAACACCAAGCCCTGGTGAATACCACTCATGACTGACCACCAACTAGATTTAACCCTATTCACCACCATTCTCTGGGCCCAGCCCTGTAGTCAGTTTTTCACCCAGCAAAGAGTATATCCATACAAGCCATGAGCCACCGATGTCTCCAGGAGAATGCTGTGGGAAAAGTCCAAGTATACAACTTCCACAGCCTTGCCCTCATCTAATAAACAGGTCACCTTGCTACCATAACTGAGATAATTCAAACAATAACAAAGTGCTAATTTCACATATTTTAATGAATTCCATTTTCATTCAAATTATAAGCAAGGAGGAAGCATCATCTGATAAATAAGAGATGCTCTGTCTGGCATTTCAAAATTAAGTAACTTACAAATTAAGGATCTGAATAAATGTTTGTAAACCGTAACTCCACAGATAAATTCATGTGGATTTTGTTTACCTTCTAGTCTTCTGAAATTAAATATAAATTCACATCAATTATTGAGCCTTTGTGTGGGGAAATATTCTAGAAGTACAAATTTAAAACAGGTGGCAAACAAGGAGTAGCTATTCTTTGTTAACAATGGAAATAATCATTTTTTGAAAATATTTTATCTCAATCATTATCTACAACTTGTAGATATCTGCTAGTTTATTACACACCTCTTTGGAGACAGATTAAAGTAACGGCCTGCTATACAATCCAGCAGTGAGGACCATGCATGGGATCCGGAAGGTTTGGCATCTGATCTTCCTCCTGTGGCAGAACCGCTGTCTGCGCCAGGTGAATTATTTCACCCTTCAAAGGATCACAAGCTGTCCTGGCCAGGACAAGGCATTCAGGTCCCTGATTTTAGTAGGCATCCAGAACCCCCTTGGTACTGCGTAGAGTTGTGCTACACTGCTACAGTGTACACGGTTATCTGCTGCTTCTGCACACACCATTTGGTTGATTATCTTACTTGTCATTTCAGAAAAGCTTCAGCCAGACCAGGCAGGATAGTATATGGGATATGTCTGTCTTGCCTTTTTTTATGACATGCCTGCATTCAGGTTTTCCAAGTGGCTCAGAAAAGCTATAGGACCAGCCAAAAGAGAAGTCAAACAAGTGCAGGGAAATTATTGTATGGGAGAGAAATAAGAAATATTAACTCCAAATTTCTGTGCTTGCTTACAGGTATTTTTTGATGCCTCTACCCACCAAAGGACTATTTTGTTTGTCAGGTGTTTCCAAGAACTAACATATCATGAAGGATTTCCAGGCTGCAGATTTCTTAACCCCTGGCTCTGGATTTCCTGAAAAGGACTTTTCAAGGGGGAAACCCAAAATTGTGATTAAAAAAAAAAAAAAAAAAAAAAAAAAAAGAGAGGAAGGAAAAAAGAGAAAAAAAAAAAAAAAAAAAGAGAGAGAGAGAGAAGAGAGACGCAAAATTTCAGTGCAAACCAAACCAGTACAAAACAAGAAACTCTGATTAAGTTAACAATGGGGGAAAGAACCAAACAACCAAACTCATGCACTTGATTTCTTGATCAGAAGAGAAAAATGTGTAAAAAAACTCAAGATTTGCTTGTCTTAGTCTTACATTAACCAAAAAACCCCTAAGCAGATCTAAGAGAGGTAAACTAATTCAAGAAACTCCCTAGATTCAGAGGTTGCCACTGGTGGTTCTCTATTGGAATGACCAGGAGAAGTCGGGCGTGAGAGGGAAGGCAACCCCACCCAGCAGCGGGCAGCGATGCAGGGTTGCAGAGACGCAATGCTGCAAGAAGTCCCTGTGGTGCACTGGGGAGCTCAGAGTGCTGTTCTCCCTCCGTGCCTGAGAGAATGGGACTCATTTTCCTCCCCCATCACACCTTCTCTATAAGGCGAAATCTGCAAAGTAGGTGATGGTACAAGACTGCAGGTGGAAGTTCCCAATACCGCATATGTCATGTCTTCTTGGAAAGCAAAAAGCACTTTGGGCTTTTAGGAGGCCATAGAAAGATGACAAATATTTTAGGGTTAAAGTGTCTTGGTCAGCAATAGAAATAAGACCATATAGGTTCCTGAAAATGATTTGCAGTGTGGTTAGGCACACAGAAATCGTTATATATATACGTTGCTCTTCGAGTGTGAAAACCCCACCATCTATGTAATGCGATTTGTGAGGTTCACACAATATGAGAGGATGAAGGTATTTCAGCCTCTGAGATGTCCTCAGATCCGTGTTTTGGCTTGCAGTGCTTGAACCGCGATGCCTATTAGAGGAAATTGTATGCACGGAGTGTGTCGAATGGACGAATGTGCTAAACCTCTTGCTTTTCAGCGGGTCGGGGTTTCTTTCCCATCAGGTTTGCATTAATGACCCACTGACCTACTTTTCTGATCCACCTGGCAGAACTCTGCATCCCTGAAAGCTGAGACTTAGTCTGCTTCACAGATTTGTTTTGTTTAGGTTTTGTGACAGAAACAATTAGGACACTGCAGATAAAAATGAAATGTGCCCTGCTCTTTGATATTGCAAGTGTATTTTTATTTAATTGTGTGTTATCCATCATGATAGAATTGTCTCTTTTTCTTTTTTTTTTCTTTTTTTTCTTTTTTTTCTAATGGCTCTGTGTTTTATCAGGTTTTCTTTTCCCTCACTCATGTTACAAAGAAAAATGAGCTATGTGCATTTATCCAGTGATTTCTAGCCAGTGCTGCTTCTTCGCCTGCTGCCGACCAAGAGTAAAGGGAAAAGGCAGACATAATGGATCAGTGAGGAAAAGGCATCTTCTGCCTGTCTTAAATCATCTACTTTACAGCGAAGCTTAAATTGCTAGAAATAAAAAAAGCTCCTTGGCAGCTCAACAACTGCATGTAAAACAAATCATATTTTTCAGTGAATCGTAAATGTCACCGTCTCAGATAACATTTATGCTTTCATAGAAATAGGAACTTAATTTTCCCCAGTTATATTATTAACTCACTTTGGTGAGTCAGATCACCTACATTAAAACAGAAGCAGCCAGTGACTCAGAACAATGATACGTTTAAAGATCAAGCGCAGCGTTTGCAAGTTCCAAGCTGCACGCAGATGGAACTGCTTCTTTGAACCACCAGATAAAGATTGATCTGTTAAAAACTTGCTAAAAATGGGCACCAAATGCTTGTTGTCAGAAGTGACTGACAGCCCATGTCCCGAGCCTAAATGAGGTTGCTTTTGCCTATTCATTCAGTGGGTGCACAGTGACAGCACAGGAGAGAAGGAGGGCTGTGACGGGCTGTGATGTGACGAGCTGATTGCCGTTGTTTTACTGTCCTTTTCTCCAGGTTAGAAAAATACAAATAGAAGCCATTGCTATTGCAACCTATTATTTAACATTTCAGCCTTTCTGGTTTTGCCTCCTCTGGCTTGGTTCTCGTATGGCCGCTCATCACCCTAGTATGCAAACTCATCATGACTGTTTATAAAGTCATCCTTGTACTAATTAAAAGCCAGTACGTTTATCCCATTTCTTTTCAGAAGACAGTAAAAGGAAGGAGTAGCCTGAGACTGCACAGAAAAACACAGATTCAGTCCAGCACCATGACCACGACCCTCCCATCCTCTCATCTCCACTCACGTGCACTTTATTTGTTTAAGAGCTGGGAGATGTTGTCTAAGACATCCACAGTGCTTTGCAGGCAGAAGCACTCTTGCTTTGCCCATGCTGTAGAGCAGCCAGATGTGTGGTGGTGTGAATCAGAACTGGAGTGGCCAGAGCCCCAAGTATGAACAGTTCAGCTCTGCTGGATCTTGTGGTATATTGAATTAAGCACTAAACTCATGCAGCTCCAAGGGTGCTCAGAGCACTCTCAGCACTTGCTTGTTCTCTTCTGTAGACATATCCTTCACAGGAATACAGCTTGTGGGACAAAGACTGGCTTTGAAAAACACAGTGAACTAATTTCCTGTATTATAATCTCAAGCAATTAATGCTCAAAACATTGAAAAAAAGTAATTATCTACCTCAGTCCTGTCAAGTAAGGGCTGATAGTTGCATGTAAGATAGGTATTACTTGATTATAATTTAATTTCTGCTTGACTCATCTCCACTTTAGAGTAAAGAGCTGTTGCTGGTGACACTGCCAATCGTTTACGCCATTATATATTTAATTTAAAGCAAAGGAGCCCGGAGACTGACACAAATACTTTGGAAATACAATCTGCAAGTCTTAACTCATACTAAAATATATGTTTGAATGATGATAGCAAATCCTGAATGCCAACAGAAGACTGGCAGATAGTAATATTTCAGAATTATACCTAAAGGAAAGGTTTTCTGTTAGTTTAGGGGTTGTGGCATCTAATTTGCATTTTCATGAATTAGTGGTTTTCACCACGTGACAAAAATATTTTGATATATTAATGAAGGCAATGGAAAACATATGTCACTGTCAGATTCCAAGCTGAAAAAAAAGTGATTCTATTTTCTCACCATGTATATTCCAATCATTCCAGCTACATGTATATTCCATTTCATCCTAACATCCCTTACTCATGAAAGCAAAATGAATCACAGGATAGACTGTACTGCTATTTGATTCAGTCCCTGTAGACTGCATTGATTTTTGTAACACAATAAACATTCTTTTCACCAGCATGTTTTGCTCAAAAGATGTTTATGTTGCATTTATTAGACTTCAGAGCTGTTGAGTTTGGAACTATCTTTTAAGGCAAGTCTGTAGGGGTTTATTTTTATGCTTCTGATTTTAAAGGCTGTCTTGACGTGTGGTTGATTTAAGTCTTTTTTTAGGGTGCTAATTTCGAGTAAAACAATTTTTCAGGTATCCCTGTATCCAAACATGGCCCTTCCAGAAACCCCAAAGGCCCCAGAGTGCCCACAATTGACCTCAGAAACGTGGAAACACAAATGGCCCAATTATTTATTTCACTGTGCAGCATTAGACTCTGTGACCCAAGAAGCAGCCGTTGAGGAAAGATGTGGAATTGCTGAATGCTTGTGAGCTGACCCAGTTTGAGTGTTTATCTCTATTCAAGTGTCCTATGGCTTAAAAAAATTGCAGCCTAATACAAATTCCAGGCATCTGAGATTCTTTTCAACACTTTCTATTAATTTCATCCATCTCAGTCTTCATTACCTGACTTCACGCTCTTTGGGTCTGTAATGACTTGTTTTTCAAACTATGCCTGTGTTGAGCTAAATTCTCACCTACACGCTGGCACACACGCACGCTCATAGATGTTCATGAAGAATAGAAAAGTTCTTGAAAAATAGCAAATTCAAAGGTTGCACTTGGCTTAATGTTCTTTAAACTGCAGAAAATTACATTTGCAAAGAAATGAATGTTTAATTCCCAAATGGGAGCTCCATCCTGCATTCCTCTGAGGGGCTCAATACTTCTTTTCACAGCCCTCAAGTGGAAATGGGGGCACTTGGCACATTGCAGCCTGGCTTGGCATTTTGCAGGAGTAAGCCATGGGCCTCCCTCTTTCCTCCATGCCTTTTCTTTCACATCTTCAGTCAAAGAGCTATCTATAATTTTTGTCACTTTCATTTCCAGTGTGTCACCATGGATTATGAAAAGTAAGCCACCATCCGCCCATTTAATGGAGTGCATCACTGCGGATAATCGCTTTGGAATGTAAATCAGTTTACCGTTACCTGGTTACTGCTGGTACACGCACAAAATGGAGAGAAGATGGCTCTAGCAGGCTGTAGGTTTAATGTATGGTGGTGAATATATATCAAACTCCCCTTATTTTAATAGCTGTGCTCAGAACGGCGCAGCGGTGTGATGCATTCATCTGCATGCACGGGAACATGTCTGCCTGCATTTACAACATCATACTGATGAGAAGCATTCCCACAAGCAGGCTTTAAATGGAAGTTTCCTATCACATCCGTTTTACTTCCAGAGAAGCAGCTCATGGTCTTTTTGAGAGTCGGCAGAAGAAACTGGCTGCAGGTCAGGAGAAGGCATCGCCTCAGCTGGGAGGAAGGTCAGTCTGGGACACACACCTCCTTTCCTAGCATGGGGTCAAGCTCCAGTGGTCCGAAGGAGCCCACAGCAAACAGCCTTGGGAGGAACAGAACAGTCCCTCTCATCCCTGCACATCACCTCCAAAGTGGAGGAGGACATTGCTGAAAGGAGCAAGATCCAAACTGAGCCCCTGTAGCACCTATGGGGGCAGGAGGTGTGGGGCTGAGGAGAGCATGAGAAGGTGGCCTGGATCAAAGGTACTGCAAGCTCTGGGCTTGGCAAACCCATGCTGTCTCGTGGAGCAACTGCAGCACAGGACACCAAGCAAGCTGTTCCAGGAACCTGCTATCAAATTGCCACGTGGGGCAATTAAATCCTTCTGTGTGCAGGATGGGTAACTCTTCTTCCAAAGGAGTAATGTAAGATCAGCATCACATTTGGTGCCACTTACACGTTTGACAATGCCTCTGCCACTTAGTCGCTGAAGGATCCAACATCCTTTAAATCAGTTTTTCTCTTACAGGCAGACTTTCTCCCATAGAGTCTGAGAAAAGCTCTGTCCTTGAACTAGAGGCATTTTTCTGGCAGCGTTCAATGGAAAAGTACTGGATGGATTACAGTAATGATGCAGGTTTGCCTCGCTTTTGTCCCTGCAAAGTGCTTAAGTGAGACATAGGGATACAGGTGTCCATTTTCCACAGTAATGGCTTGTAAAAAGCAGGCACATGCATGTGCATATATGAATACACATACACGTGGTCACCAAGACACTGGCACAAAAGGATACTGAACCTCCTAATGGACATGTCAAAAATGAAATTCTTTATATTCCAAAAAGCTAGTGGTCTTTTAATGACAGTACTCAACATATTTATGTCGTTCCCCATGTAGAGAGATGCTTGCTACCACAGGCAAGGGCATTTACAAACAACAAATGTGCTGTTGTTTGCTATACGTTTTAGCACAGAATAGTGCAAGCCCTACAGGAGTGACTAGCACTCATGTCCAGGTGCACAGTGACAACCATGAGGCTGACCCCTAATGACACTAAGCAAACTCCTTTCTTATTCTTGTAAGGTGCCACCTCTTCAGAATGCTGTTTATTCACCATGCCCAAGTTGTAAGATGGTAATTTCACACTTTATTGCATTCCTAGATATATTCCTCAGAGCCTAGTTGGGGGGAGAAGTCCAAGGGAGAAGGGTGAGGACTTTGGGTAGAGCAAGGCTAAAAGTACCTAGGTTTCCTTCATTATTTTGGGGAAAATTCAAAGGCTATTTCACAAAGAAACCTTATTTTGTCCCAGTCGCTGTATAGCAGTGTCCTGGACTACTGATTTTAACATCACCCAGGTTGAGGGGTGGTCTAACCAGTAACTAGCCATATCTCTGATTATTTGCCAAAATGTTAAAAATATGAAGTCCTAAATTCATAAGGCATGATTACTTTCTATTATGAGCCTTTATCTCATGCCATTGACAAATTACTAATTAGTTGATTTTTTTCAAGTGGGAAAATATTTTTCTTCCCCCGCTCCTTCCTCAAGTTTTCAAGTTTCCACTTTCTCTGCCAACAAAATGACTTTGTGATAGTTCTGATTTTATTACCAATATGAAAGAACTTAGATACATTTCTCTGAATTATACGTGACGACTCATTCAAGCAGCCTCTTGAGCCCACAAAGGTATCTTCTACATTATCTGTTGGCACAGACACCTTTCCCACAATTGTACCTAAAGTTTGTGCATATTCCTTTCAGGTTCCTTTCCTTGAAATGCATAAAGTTAAAAGAAGAAACATTCTTGACAGCTTATTGTGTAAATCCTTCTGACACAGTTTCCACATTTCTGTAGGAGATGAGAACTGATCAGTACAAAGTAGGTCAAGAACTCCTAAGAGACACAGTGACTGCCTTTGATTTTTCTACCTTGAAGTTCAAAGAGCATGAGTAAGTTCATTGAAAGAGGAAGAAAAGAGTTATTTAAAGAAATAAGGATTCCACTTTGCATGTAGTGCCCAGAGAACTTAAGAAAGAGTGGGTCACAAACCAGGTGGTGTGTGCATGCATGTGTGCGTGTCCGTAAGTACCTTCCAAATATTGTTTTGAGACAGTTTTATCATTGATTGACAATGAACTCTTCCTATCCTCAAAAACTGTTCTTTTAATAATGAGTTCAATGTGAAGTTTGATACTGTATGCTACACCTACACACTATGCCTTATAGCCAACTGAGTAGAGCAACTATTTCTTCCAAAAATTTCCTTAGGCTAAGGACCATGTGGACTAAAATTCAGGAAAGATAGCAGCTACCCTCTCCTTCAGCTTGTCTCAACAAGGTAAGCAGACTTTCAGAGTGGGAACTGTATATGTGTATAGGACCTGTACACATTGAGCCATTGGGCTTTGGGGCCTGGCATTGGTACCTATTCCTCTGGAGCAGAAGACGTTGCCCACATTATTACGGTATATAGCAACAGAAATGTTAAAGGGAGATGGTACACACTGGTGAGGACTAACAGGACTGGGACAGCTGGGAGAGGACTACATCCACCAGGAATAATGACATTTTTCACTGTTCTTCTGTTCAAGGGACAGATTAACTGGGGGGCTTTCCAGGGGCTCCAGTCTCAGCTGCCACTTAAGCGTTGCCTTATGCACGTGTGTCAACTCAGGCAATAGAAAAGATCTGTCCTACCTCAAGGTCCATCGTGGCTGCCTCTGACCCCGGTTAGTTGGCATTTAGAAGAGAAATCAGAGGAAGGTTAATGTGACAGATGGAGACAAATGCTGAGAAATGATGAAGATCTTATTCCAGAAGCAGCAGCGTGGTCAATTTAAAAGCTGTTACTTGGATAAATTCCCCTTATGAGCAGTGAAAGATTAAAGCTGTGTAGGTGGCTAAATTCTGTTGTGTATGGCTATATCACTATTAGAGATATTGCCTTTGTTTCACGCAAAGAGAGAGACAGCAAGTAAACCTGTTCGCTGAATTAGAAGTAATAGGAGTAACAATTGAGAAGAAATAGTTTCAATTTACCTCGGCTTTGCTTTATATTTTTTTGTTAACCTCTGTGTATTACTGCCATATGAAAGGTAGGTTTTTCCTACTCCACAACATTTCGAAGATATACTCTAATATTACTAGGTGTTCCTCCTCAGGCATGTTTTCACTGGCTCAATCTGAAAATAGCCCTGAGACAGCAGGGCTGACACGTGCTTCAAGGGAAGTGAGGCCAGTCCACCACTCACTTCTCTATTGTCCCCCACTCCGACACTATGAGACTAGGTGGCCCAAGCAAGCCTCCTTCACCAGAGGATGAACCAGAAAAGGGTGGCTTTTGGAGCAGTTAGGTGACAGAGAAGTTATACACAGGCAGGAACAGGAACATTAGGGGATGGTCTGTCCCTCCTGTAGCTCGAACTGGTGTTGTCAGTCCCTCAGTGAGTCCTGGCTCTGCCTCAAGGACTTCCTCTTGACCTCCCACTTTGTGTTGTGAGTGTTTGCTATGTGGTAGAAAGGGAGGAAAGGAGCTTCAGCACACAGAGTATGCTCTACTCTGTGGCTTTCTCAAGACAGAAGAATGATAGGGAAAGCTTTCTGTGGGATAGAGGATTGCTTTTCCTCTGTAAAGGATCGCCTGCAGACCATACCAGTTCCTGTTGGAGTTCCCAGCTCTCCCTGAGCACAGCACAGGGAATACGGGCTTTTCCTGGTGACCTGAGAGCACAAGGCATCATCCCACGGCAGCAGCAGCCCTAACATTAACAGGCAGCACCTCTGAAACTTAAGCAGGCAAAGCAGTTTACAAACAACAGTGCCAGACTTCAGAAGGATATTTTAAGAGGGACCTCAGCCATGTAATTTTTGAATAGTGGTAGGAATTAAGAGGAACATTGCAGTAGCTGCAACTGCAGAGATAGAAGTAAGTCATGATTTATAGTGAGGTCATATTTATTCCCAGACTGACTGATGCAGCTGAAAGAAAGGCCCAGATGAGCCCCCGGGAGCAGAAAGTCTTCTTCTGTTTGCCAGGTCCTGTTTCAGACCTTGTTCACAGCCCAAAAGCTAGTCTAACTGGATCAGCTGGTGTAAGGAAAAGACCCCTCCTAACAGCCCTAGTCTGGCTGAAGTGGAGAAATCAGGCTTTGCAGCTCTGGGATAGGCTCTCTGTGAACAGCTCTGATCTTTTTTTCTGCTGTGCAGTGACCTCAGCCAACATGAAGTACACAGCTCTTGCTTGCTAACCTGTGAGTTTAATTGGTATTCTGTAAAAGTCCTCACAATGCCTCTCGGTTAAAGCAAATGTCAGAAAACACAAAGTCCTGTTTTCTTGGTGAAAATTTCTCCAAAGGGAATTGCATGAACCCCAACTGCACAAATGCTACTTCTCAACACAGGCTACACAGCCAAGCACTTAATTTGGGCTTTCGAAAGCAAGGCTGTGCAACACAAGCTTCAAGATGTTTACTTTCCTAAGTCTCTTTCTGGCCAAGAAGAATGACTTAATTCATGGGGTGGTCCAAGCTTTGTTTTGTGTTCCTGGAGCCCAGATGCCCATTTGGAGACTCCCCTCATGAGCCATGTGGACACAGCACCTCCCCGGGTTGAGGGTTTGGCTTCACACAGCATTGTAGGAGGCATTAGGAACTGCTGGACCTCACCCAGGGCACTAACAGCTGCTCCCCATCGCCTCCTGTCCCACCACGTAGCTATAGCAGAAGCAGAGAGAAGCCAGTTGGAATCAGCCCACGGGCTGGATTTGGCTTCCAATTGGAACTGTCTGACTTTATAGCTTGGAGCTAATTAAGCTAATGATTGATTATTAGGTGGCATTTTTTCTTCTCTAATGCTATTTACATCATCTGTGAAAAGCATTGCAGTCTTCTTCTGGTGGCTGCTGGGAATCTCGTCTAACTTTGGATTCCTGTAAGCCAGGTGTTGAAGTCTGAAGTGTTCACCTGAGACTTATTGTATAGATGATGTAGGGAAATGGGCATCTTCGGAGAGTGAGTAGCCTGATCTGCCTTCACCATCTCAGCTGTTTTTCCTTCCAAGTATGAAGGGAGGGAAAGGCTGACTGGCTCAGGCTTGGACACTTTTCCCTTCAGATACCTAACTTAAGGCAAATGAATCTCCAACTCAGTAAGGCAAATTAACAAATTAACTAGAAGCTCTCACTAGCCCCTTTCTCTAAAAACTATCCCCTAAGAAGGCTAAATAAATAAGTAGGATCTTTGCTCAGAAAATCCTTATGCTCTATATGTGCAAAAATAAAGATCACAGTCTCTGGAGTACGGTGGTTTTCTGGCCCGTTTCTGGGGCAGCCTAATTTCCTGCGCTCGAGGTCTTTCTTTTTATAAGAAAGGGTAGCAAGCCTCCACCAGACTTTCCTTTTCCATCCCCTTTAAATAAGGAAAGGAGCATTTTCAGTGAGCAAGGGAATCCCTGTGGTACCCACTTTGCTCACTGACGTCCATCGCTTGCTGAGCAGCTCTGCAGTGCACCCCAGCCGTGGGGCCAGCTCCTGCCAAAGGCTCCCAGCTCAGCTACGCCTGTCACAGAACCTCCAAACCCCAGGTCCACCTCAAAGCTTCCACCTTCGTCTGGAAGCTCCCCTCCAGCAATTTCGGTGGAAAAAAATGGAGACAAAACCTGCTCACACTGGAACCTGTATTTCTTCCTCCTTGACAAGAAAGCTTTCAGATGGTGGATAGGTATTGAATTTCTGCGTGCCCAAGCCATGCATGGTGCAAAGCGAGGTTAATAGATTTTTATGGCTAGAGGGAGTATCCTCATCACCTCATCCGACCTCCGGCATCACACAGGCCAGAGACGGGAGCTGTAATTACATCAAGTTTCCAGCAGAAATGAAAGAACACAGCCCGTACCTAATTGTCCTGCCAATCAGATCATCCCACGAGTCCCCATATTCTTTGACCCTCAATGATTTTGCTGAGGAGAGTTTATAATCACAAGGTATCTCAACATGCGTCTCGCGTCAAGTGCAAAAGAAGACCGATGTCTCTGGCCTCAGAAGGAGAGTAATCCACGCACATCTTACTGCAATTTGAATTTTTCCTTTCCTGTTTTTTTATTTCAATCCACGCAAGGCAAAAGGCAAAAGGTAGGTGCCGCTTTCTCCTTCCCTGACAGCTCATTACAGCTGTTTACAGCTGGGCTATGCTCTCTCCAGCTGAGCAAGGCCGAAGGGTAGCTTTTCAGCTCTTGCCCAGCTGCAAGGTAATTAATAGTGGCCATTGGCCCTCTGGTCTCTTGACTGACGATGTGCTCCAGATGCACTTCCACGTAGTTCCAGGCCATAAATACGCTCTAAGACTAACTCACAGACCTACTTTTAAAAATACCTAGAGGGTGGGGAGACAGTTCCTAGCCAGATTTTTTTCCTGATTTTTTTTCCTTCAGATATGTTAATGAAATGGCATTCTGGTGTAAGGAAATTTGGACCAGAGAGCATTTAGACACTATTGAAATTATTCCTTGGAGCTGGTCTCACATAAGCTCCTGCATTAATGAGGGATCATCTCTATTTGCACCAGTTCGCCAGCAGCACAATCAGCAAGCAATTAAATTCTAACAAGCACAAGGCTTGCAAGAGAACTCTCTGAACACAGGCATAGGTTGCTTGGGCTTAAAACCAAGCAAACAGGGGTTGTAGCTCTCCTTTTCCCACCCAGCCACCACATCTTCCCTTAACATATATGGATTTTTTTCCAGTTAATCCTGTGCCGTGTCCTTACCAATTGCTATTTCATCAAGTCCTATGGAATGTGTAAATTCTCCCTCTGCCGGAGCGTAATCCTGTTTGGCAGGGCGTTGTGAGGGCTTCACCAAGGGTGATTGAGAGGTCACAGCAGAGAGGCAAGGGGAGAAATCTTGCCAGCGTGTGCTCGGCTGCAGTGGCCAACTTGGCAACCTTCTTATCTCCTCTTCCCATTTCCATCCTCTTACGTGCCCAGCTCGGTGCTCAGTCACCATTTAGAGCAGGTGTAATTCTCCTTCCTGGATCACCCTGATAACGCTCTCCCAACCACCTTTGGCAGCGCTAGACCCCCTGAAGAAGACTGGAGGGAAATCTGCCTTCCTCACTCGAATGGTCTGGAAGGAGATGAGCTTTCCAGAGAGTGATACTGCTCCAAGTGCCCCTGGGTAAGTCAGTGCCTCAGAGCTGCCAAGTACATTTCCCTTCTGAAACTTGTAAACATCTCCCCTTCGCATTCTGTTATTTTTGTGTCGCCTTCTAATCTTTTAATACTGGCATACCTAGTAAATCTTAGGAAGCTTGAGAGGATGGTTTTAAAAGTTTGTAAGATGTAGAAAAGCATTAATAAAAAGTTCATTCATTTTTTTCAACTTGTCTCTTTACCAATAGCTGAATTTCCAGGTGAGCTACTTTCCTCTAAAATATCATAATAGTCCCTTAAACTCCCAAGGTTATCTGTTCCTTTCCTTTGCCCAAGAGAAACAGTTGCTTAATTTGGTTTCAAACACTTCCAGCAGGGTCTGTAAAGTGTCTCTTCAGACAACCATGGCCAGTGCTTCATTTTGCTTCCTGTTATAAAGCTTTTTCATAATACCTAACTGAAGTCATCTTTGCTGCAATTTGAACATATTATTTCTTTTGCTTTCCACCAGGGAGAAGAAATTTTTCCTCCTCTCTCAGCGGCAGTCCTTCACATATTTGAGGAATATTATCATTCTCCCTTCCCCCATCCTTAATCTTCTTTCCTTTAAGCAAAGCAAACCCAAGGCAGTCACTCTTCCTGGTCGGTCGTGATTTCCAACCCTCTGATCCTTCCTGCAGCTCCCTTCTGGAGTCACTCCAGCTGGTCCGTATCTCTCTGGGAATGCAGCACCTATTGCTACACACAGTATTCCAGCTGACATGTTATTTCTGCTGAGTAGAGCAGACAGATATTTGCTCAAGATGGTGTATGAGTTTTCTGTGTCACTTTTAGTGATTTCCAAAGGTAAAAGAGAATCTGCTTTTCTACAAAGAGCAATAAGCTATCCCTTTGATGCTGGTCCAAATAGGTTTTCTTACTAGAAAACTGAGAGAGAGACAGAAATGAATAGAATTCAAAACTTTGTTGAATGTGGCTAAGAGAAGAACACACTCTTAATCCTGTGCACTAGTTACTCCTGCATAAATAGACATCTGCTGAAACGTTCTGGCAGAACAAGTTCAGGAAGTGAAAATAAGAAGGTTTGCTGCTAGTGGGTAAAGAAGCCTTGCATTTTTGCAGTGATCTTGGGTAGAGAGCAATCTTAGGCCTCTAGTTTTCATGGCTCCTGAAATCACCACTGTTCTGGGGAACCCTGGGGTATGGCACCCACTACCAAACCAAGAAGCACATCTAAGGTAGGAGTTCATTTCTGGGAGGAAACGCTACCTTAGTATCTAGCTTTTCTTCCCATTGTACTTGTGTGCTTCTAACGATTGCCACCAGCAGGGTCAACACATCCAAAGCTCAAACAACAGTATTTAAACATGGGTGAGGTTTTAGCAGGGACCCTTGGACAGCAGCGTTTCAGCTGGGGTGTAGTGAAGATGAAGTCCACCCATAGTGAAGATGAAGTTATTGGAGGCAACACTGCCACAGCATGGTTGCTGTTCAGCTCCACTCATACAGGCAGAGCTGCTGAGTCTGCGGGTGGGTGAGTGGCCCAAGCCCATGTCTGCACCACCATCCCTTTCCCTGCAGCATGGAGCGCTGGCACCCACAGCCAGCTGCAGCTTTTCTACTGACAGGCTCATGAGGTAGTCAGCCCAGAGCCCCGTGTGTACTTCTGCAATGCGTGAATGTCACCTTTTAGCAGAGATTATTAGGAGGCTTTGTCTGACTGACAAGCACTTGTGTTTCGCCTCGAATCTTCGAAGGCAGGCAGGCGAGGGGGCAAAGAGCACTAATAGAATTCTTCAATGTCATTTTAATAGGATCACTGTTTTGTGATAGCTATTTTTTCCCCTCTTTATCTTTCTCTGTCCTCTGCTAGGCTCTGTGTTAATGCCCTCTGGTGATACTGAATTTTTTCCAAGTTTCTCAAAAAAAAAAAAAATCCCACCAGCATTAATTATTGTTCCAGGAGGATATCTTCCCTTAAAGACGCAAGGTTTCTCTGAAGCCATCTGTCTGGATTTTCTTCCCTTGGGACAGAGAGAACAGTTAGCAACTCAGTATTTCCAAAAGGAAACTTGCGGTGCATGTAGATAATACGAGTGACCCAGATGCCCTGGGAAGGGAAGTGCTGTCTTGTGTGCCGTGTGTTCCATATGCTATCCGTCCACCTTCCTACAGTTAATGAGGCTCAGACTTCTTCATGCTGGTCAAGACAAATATAAAGCTCCCTAGCCCTGAAATCACCATAGTGAGGTTGCCATGGTAAAAAGAAAAAAAAAAAAAAAAGTTCAGTCCATCACAGATTAGGCTAAAACCTGATACAAAGACACGGAGTCACAGAAACATGCCTGTGATGTTCTTCAAATCACCATGATCTAGGCACTGTTTAGATTTTTTAAAACATCCTGTTCTGCTCATTTTTCTAACAAGACACATTGGGATTCTGTCTTACGGGAAGATGTTCTGAAAACAGGCCTGGGAAATTGGAGCTTCCTAAACATCTAACTCAAATACTAATGCTCAGCCAGTACAAGCAGAAATCCTGGTCCACACCACTTGCATTAATGCTCTGTGACCCGGCCTGCAAAATAAAAGGATATCTCATCCAAAACCTAGATCCCAACTCCACATTTCTGTTCCAGTGTTGATAACCAGGCAGCTTAATTACCTCCCAGAGTGATTATGAGGCTGGGTTATTTAAGGTTTGAAAAGCTCTATGGAGGTTCTAATAACGGAATGTCAGTCACATAACAAGAATAGAGATGTACGGGGTGCTCTGCCCACGGGCACAGGCAGTAGACTCCTATGGGCACTGCAGGTACCTGAACCCAGAAATTTCTTGTCCCATCATGTATTCCCATGCCGTGCAAGTGCCTTTGGAGAGCACTTCTGCTCCCTGTGATAAGTCTAAATTATGGTTTGTAGCTACTGCAGTTCAGCTGTCTCAGCTGCAGAATCCCACCTGGGCAGGACTCTGAGAGAGGGGGCAGACTGCTCAGTGGCCAGTCCATCTCAAGTAACTTCACTTATTCCTTGGCAAAATATGTTTTTGTTCTGCTCTGAGTGACTGTCCATGTTCCAAGCAGTAAGCCGTCCACCAAGACACAGGATCCTGATATCTCACAGATCACTGCTACAGCTTGGTGAAGCAGAGCATTAGATACTAGGACCTGAGAGACCAAACATCCTCACTGAATATAAGGAGAGATGTCCACCCTGCCATTCTCATTATTAATGGGTACAATGGGTTCCCATTAATGGGTACATTGGATGCTGTGTGCTCCAGTAGTTCTAGGCAGATCCTCTTCGGCTGTTTCTCAGTGGGTCCATCCAGATGCCACTTCTGATTTGGAATCTGTCTTGATTGATACTGCTTTCCTTTACATCATACCTGATAGTGAGGTTGAGGGGGTTTTGGCCATAAAAAACTTGAAGGTCAGCTTGGATAGTTTCTTCATCTGTGAACAAAGAAAGCACACAATACTGTCATGTACAAAAGTGTTTTCAGGAAGACTAGAGAAAGGTGAACCTATGAAGATGATCTGGATCACCACCTGTAGGACAGATCTGGCACAAGAGCTTCATAAGAAGTATCACGTTGGGACTAAGGTCCTTCCTAGGCAGGGGGGTTGGACTAGATGATCTCCAGAGGTCCCTTCCAACCCCATATCATTTTGTGATTCTATAGTCTTCTCAATGAGCAATAGACACTGAAAAACTCCTCACTGGATTACACACACATTCATTCAGGTGAGGGATGTGAGACCAAGTGCTATGTCCTGAGATTTTCCACAATGGGACTGCACTTAGGAGCTTTAGTACAGTTTGGTGGGAGAAATCAGCATGACTCCCAGTTATTGAGCATCGCACAGGGTTGTGCATAGATGTGCCTTCACGAAGTCTAGAAGTTAGTATTTGTTAGTGGAGACAACAAGTTCTGCTGCCCTCCTGAAAAGCCCTCCCTCTCTGATCCCTTTGCACGGCTAAACAGGAGCAGAGCTGCAGGGGGAGAGGCAGCAGTGTCAGCTGTGTGGCAAGATCCTCTCATGTGGCTCAGGTTATGAGGAGGATGATTGCTGATGCCCTGTAGCAGCAGCTACCAAGAGGTTGGATATCTGCAGGAACTGCAAAGAGGCTCTTATGTTTCTTCCTAGGCTGGTTGGCTGACGGTGTGGCAGCCACCCAGACTGGTACCTGCAATGCCAAGCCAGGGACTTCCCTGAGGCTGATCAGAATATTGAAGATCTCTGAAGGGACTCTCACATGTTTGCAAAATCAATTAGGATGAATAATTTATCAATATTCTTCTTTTAAACCAATACAGTATCCAATACAAACTTTGGGGGTTTTAAGTTTCTGGGTCTAATTTAACACGGCTGACAGGCATTAGCGTTCAATGTCTTCACTCAATAAAGGTTTCCCAGTCTGAAGGTGTCTGCTCCTGACCCAGAGAACTCTCTACTCTCTAAATCAGAAGAGTCCTAATGCTTAACCCACGTCTCTCACCAAGTAAAAGCTGTCTGCGTATGTAAGCATTTCTCCAGAAGAGAAGTAGGCAATCCTAAAGCAAGGTGTGAATGTGATCTTACCTCAGACAATCATGACAATAAGGAACTGGCACACTTCAGTCCTGTGCAGGCTTTCACATACCCCACACACTGGAATGGAACTGCCATAGACCAGCTGAGCACATTCCTCAGCCCTTAGTGGATTTGGATCCAAGTCCTTTCTGGAAGCTGATTTAGAGGTGAGGGTTTTGTGGACAAGATGCCTGGAGCTGTGGTGATGGTTGAATCAGGAGTGTGTATGGCAAACTATTCATGACCAACATGGTGACAGATGTACTCTTCCTGATAGACGAATCTTGTGATGTTAGTGCTATAGACACCATGTTCATGTGCAAGAATAGGTCAGAATGCAGGAAAAACAAGCTGCTGTCTGGTGTGTTAGCTAAAGCTGTTAGAAACCTGTGGGGACAGATTTACACATGCCTGCAGGGAGATGTATTTGAACATACAGCTGGCGTGCATATCTCACTGTGTGCATTCCCAGAGACTTCAATCCTGCACACAGCAGAATTGAGCATCTGAAGTGCGGCTATTGACATTTCAGTGAAACAAGTAGTATGTCTAAAAGTACACAGGCAGACTGTAGCAAGAAAGGAAGGGAAGGCCCTTTTTGTGGAGAACATTGCCACCTTGTGCACAATTGCATTTACTTTGTGCCTGGCATACTTGTGAGAAGTGATACTGCAGAAGTTTCTCATCCTTCCTGCCTCTCCTGAAAACTCTAGGAAGCCTGAAGCAGCATTTGAGACCCTTGAATGGAGAAGTCTTCCTAAAGAGCATCAGCTTGTTCCAGTCCTTAAGCAATGATAACAAGATCTGAACTGCTTTCTGAGCTACCAAATTTTTCCTTTTTATCTTGCAAAGTGCTTCATTGAGTACATTTAATGAAAAAGACAGCTCCATCACTATGAAACCAATAAAATAGAGGAAAATCAGGGCTAAAAAAAGTTCTACAAAAGTCTGTTATGATTTAACAAGCGGGATAGCAGCTCTTACTCAGAGACTATCTGCAAGTGCTGGCGGCCTCGCTGACACACAGTAAGTGCGGCAACAGCAGAGAACTCTAGTGCAGGACAATCTGGCATAGATAGACAAACAGACAAGATAACAACTACCCTGGTGTAGCAATTTCCTTCATAGTGTTTCATAGCTCACTGCAGGCATAAATTACAAAACCCTTGAAACACCGACATATGTGGTCAATAGACCACAAATAGGTATTTCCTGGTGAGGAATATGAAGCCCAGTGAAGCCATATAAGGAAAAGCTGCCACAGCAATAGAAAGCAGCTGATCACTTTTCCATGCCTCATCCATGAGCACGCCTTCCCTAAACCACAGTGTTATGTATATCACTGCAGCCTGGGGAGTCCTCCTGCAGAGGTATGCAAAAGATCTGGCAACCTGTCCCCCACGAAATCTAGACCATTCCCAGGATCTGCATGCTATGCTGCCTCCTTCCATTCTTTTTTAATCATCACCTGCAGGTGGGCATCTCATGTCATCTCAGGGGGTCAATACTGGCATCAGTGCTGTTTAACATCTTCGTTAGAGACATGGACAGTGGGACTGAATGCACCCTCAGCAAGTTTGCCAGTAACACCAAGCTGTGTGGCATGGTTGACGTGCTAGAGGGAAAAGATGACAACCAGTGGGACCTGGACAGGCTTGAGAGGTGGGTTTGTGCAAACCTCATGAAGTCCAACAAGGCCAAGTACAAAATACTGCATGTGGGTTGGGGAAATCCCAAGCACAATTATAGGCTGGATGGAGGGTGGACTGAGAGTAGCCTTGAGGAGAAGAACTTGGGGAATGTTGCTTGATGAGAAACTCAACATGAGCTGGCAAAGTGTGCTTCCAGCCCAAAAAGCCAACCACATCCTGGGCTGAATCAAAAGCAGCATGGCCAACGGGTCATGGGAGGCCATCTTGCCGCTCTAATCTGCTCATGTGAGACCCCACCTGGGGTACCGTGTCCAGCTCTGGGAGCCTCAACATAAGAAGGACATGATCTCTGCTCCAGGTAAGTTTTTGTCTCACTACCAGCAAAGCTAGGGGGTGAGCTAGTGGCTCCAAGCACTCCCTGGATCCCAGTGGGCCTGGGCACCCATTCTGAGTAGCGCCACCAGCTCCTTGCCCTCAGCCAGGACCTCATCTGCACTGACCACCGCACCATGACCAGTACATAATGCACTCCGGTTTGCACACGTTCCCCATTTGATGGGGTTAATGGAGTAAAATCCACCAGCACTGAGAGGGAGCATACATCTGCTGTGTTGTGGAGTTGCCCAGCTCCAAGGAGTCCTTTGCACTGGGGGAGGTTGGGGGAATTACTTGGCCTTTTAGGGGGGGCTGCAGAAAACTCTCAATTTCCTTCTGCCTTTCTAAGCAAGAATAATGTCTGTGTCCAGCTGAGTGCTTATATCTCCAGGGCGCTGTCTGCATTTCAGAACAAGGTGATGGGGTAGGGCTTGGTTTCTTGCATGACTTCCTAAGGAAATCTCATGTGCTCCATACAGATGTGGAGTAACAGTAACAGCAGATGTGGATTTGATATTAAAGGTTTCCCTCTGGTTGAAGCCTGGAGCAAGGGAAGGATACCAGTGTTTCACCCAGGAGGTTGTCCACATGTTTGCTGGTTACCCTACCACCAGGAAAAAAGGACAGGGAGGCAGGGGGTGTTCCATAGAGATGCCACACCAAAGCTCTTCAGCACCATTTTCTCATCAGGAACACCCTGAGGTTGCAAGGCCTGAAGTGTCATCTATCAGTCAATAAAAAGGACAAAGAAACATTTTCTCTCCCTTCCTCTCTTTCCTATACCTGTATTCAAAGTAGAGCTGCTACTGGTAAGCCAGTGATGGCACTGTTACTTTTATTTTAAAAATTACTTGTTATTTTAAAAATCACCCCTATATCTCTCTTAAAATACATGGCAAATGAACAGGGCGGTAGTTTGAAAATGTCAGTGTTGTGCTGTGAAAGGGAAAGTAGTAACATCTAAATGGAGAAAGTCCATCCCATCAGCTGGGCCATGATCTGTAACATACGCCAGACACGTGGTGCCACTAGTGCTGAACATGTCTTGTAAAACTGGATAGAAACGGCTCCTCTCACATGAAAGATTCATAGCTTTTGCTGAGCTTATGCTAAAGACACCTTATTAGTATGCAAATTTTACCGCAGTGTCTTCCGCTGGCTTGAATTTGGTATGACTTTTTTTTTTTTAGTGATTAATTTTACTTACTGGAAATTTGTCTAATTTCTTCTCTCATTAATAGTGGCACGCACTTGCAGTTTACCCCCTAACACTTCCGTATGGATCAGGGCACCCATGTTCATCTGCCTTCTTTCTTCCTATACACTATTCTCCTTTTGGTCTGTGATTTAATGTCCTCATCCTCTCTGCTATCCCCAGCACAGAGTCTCCAGCTATACACGTGAAGGCCATCCTTTGGGAACGGTGCTTCTCCTAGTGTTTCCCAGCACCAAATATTGCTGAATCGTTCTCATAATGCGAGTTCTCAAATTTTCCTTTATTATCGCCCTCACCTTTACCATTCTTGTCTCGTGATAGATGGACTTCTCATCTAAGCCTCCCATCTGAAACCCTATTTACTTACCTGCACCTGATGCCCTTCATGTCTTTCACTGTCTCAAGGGCTCTCCTCCTCCCTCTCTTCTCAGGGAGAGACAGCAGTCGAGAAGAAACCCCTTCAAGCACTTCCAGGATCAGTCCTTTGGTCTAGACTTGGTTCACCCTGCAGGATCCAGTCCCCATCCCATTTGCCAGCACTATTAAATTTTCTACCTAGATGTAATCAGGAGTGCACCTCAGCCAAAGAAATTTGGGGACACTACCAGGTGGGAAACCCAACTCCATATTTTGCATGTTTGGTTTTGCTTCATTTCACCAAACTTTGCACATTTTTGCCATCAGCACTTTCTTGCTAAAGATGCCTTGGTGCTGTGACGGAGATTAATCTTTGCAAGTGTCTAATGCTGGTGTTCTCCCACCACGGATGTGGCCCTGGCAATCGCTCCTCTGATCATTTGAAGCTAGGAAAAACTAAACCACAGAAAGCAAGAGTCAACTTGAAGGATCTAGGATATCCCTACTTTCAGCATTACATAATGGAAATCATCTACACATGAGCAGATAATTAATGAAATTTCCCAACACCCCCAGACAGTCTGTACTACTTCACAGAAGGATAAACTGCAATCAGGCAAGAAGAAGAGTTCAGTAGCTAGCTCTGCTGCCCTCATTGTAAAGAAAAGTATTCCCATGGACATTTGGGGAGGGGGATCAGAACAACATGTGCCATAGCAGGAGTCAGTGTCACTTTGGGAGCAGGCAACAGCTGTCTGGAAAGCCAAGATCTGCTCTTGCTAGTAAATGCTCTAACTTTTCTCTCCAAAAAAAGCACCTTTGTGTTTAAGCTGTTCAATATACTGGAAGAAATATGACTTCTTATGGTAGATAAATGGAACCAGAGGCTTACAAATATACATAATTACATTCATCTCATTAATTGTCCATTAACATCCACTACATGGACTGTTCTGCCTTAGATTGTATAATTCCTTGCTTATTTAACATTTGAAGTGTTAAATAGAAACAACCTCAGAATTACTTGATATTTTTCCTGTCATTTTTAAATCAGACCTCAGTTTCTTCAGTCAGCTCTGTAAATTAAAGTTAATCCAGTAAAGTCCTGAAAAATTCGGCAGGGCGTCAAGAGATGAAAGTTTTAACACATTGTATGAAAACAAGTCAAATCATTCATCAGTCTCCCACACAAACCTAGAGAGTCTCTCGCTGCTTGGATGTTTTTTTTTATTTCAATGGTTCTGTCTTCCACAGGAGGGAATGAAGCCTTTCCCTGCATTGCAAGAGCCATCTGCAAATAGATAGACCTAAGAAGTTCAACATTTTTTATATTCTGTGAAGAGCTAAATATACCAATAAAGTACTTTATGCCTCCTGCAATCCTTTGATGACTAAATTAGCGAAATGAAATTGAAATGAGAAGTGATTTATAATGGGCTGTAATGAGAAATGAGTTCATATGTCTTCCAAACACTGACAGGGAATAGGTTAGTTTTAGCAATGCAGTGATTTAAAAGAATGGAAAAGGGAAAGCATTCCCTTTTGATCTCAGTAAGAGCAAAGTTTCTTTAGACATGATCCGACCCCAACAAATATGTAGCAAAAGGTTTATATAATGGTCAGGTTTTTAGCCCTTTCCCAAAACAAGAGCTAGTCCAAAGTAAGTTACTGAGTTCGTATTAGAAGTCTCATTTTCCATTGCTATGCAAGAAATAAGAAACCTCCCTAGATTTCCAGAGAATAATGACAAATTTTTGTGACTCTGAGTTTATAATACAGCAATAAAAAAGCACACCTTAACTTTCATGGGAATTGCTGTAGATCACAGCTACATTCTTCACAAACTCTATGAAAACAAGGATGCTCAGATGTCATGCTAACTTCTGGCCTAATGTCGCATGCTTACTCTGTACCCTCATCCAGCAGAACTGGAAGCACACACCCAGAACCATCTCATCTAAATTAAAATAACCCCAGCAAGTAAGGCCAACCAAATATCCACCTGAGCACATTTGGAAAGGGAGGTGATGGACCAGCCCCAAAGAGGAGGCAGGCAAGGCTGGGCTGAGCACCAGGAAAGGGGGACCTTACCAAACCAGGTAGGACACAACATGGATATTTAAAGGATACTCTATTTCCTCTCCTTCAACCACAGTCCTGCTGACACTGCTGCCTCCAGGCAGGCTCTCAACCACGGTGACATAAAGTACCAGGAGAAATTGCCCCTCCATGGCCTTGCCCTGCTTGGACAACACCTGGCTTGCTCTCTGAATGTCTGACTGCAAAGCATTATCCTCCAGGTTTGGTGAGTGCAAACTGAGAGTGCAAGCAGGTCTGTGTGAAAGAAAATCAGAGCCCTGACTTACCCGGACCAGGGCATCCTGCCAGGGACCTAATGTGGCCGTTCACACAACCTGGGCAAGCAGTAGGTTTCAGACCTGCACTGTGAAGAAAACTCTTCCTATTAGTAGTGATTCACTTACATTTCACACAAGAAACTCCAGAGTGGCTGTCGACTAATGGCAAATCATCTGCCCCTCTTGATGGCCCGGGGTTACCTCCCCCACCAACAGCACCTCCTACCAGCACCTCTGTGATGAGTCAGAGACGCTCTCACAGCAGTATGCAGGACAGGAACCCACACAAGCCTCAGCACTGCTCACAGCATCACTGCCTCCAACTTCTGCCACCACTGCTGACAGAAAGACCCCCCTCACACCGGGGAGAAGTGAGCATCCATCTGACACTAACTACCGACAGGCCGCAAAAACATTGAGAGTGCATTTCGCACCAGTGCCCCAAATCTTCGCAAACGAGAGCTCAGGCTCTCCAATTATTTTCTCCCATTCTGTTACGTATACTAATTGGCTATGTTGGTTTGCTATTTAGCAGTCAGCTTCCTTTTAAGCTAAAGTTTATTCCCCTTAACTGCATGCTCCCATAGTTTCTGCTCTGCTGAAAGGTTAAAGAGATCTCATTATCCATTTCCTGCAGAGACCTAATTTCTACAAAAGGCCTTGAGCAGGGTGGTATGATTGGCAAGGAAGAGTCAGATTACAAGAAGCTGTTTTCATATTTGGCCAGACACCAAGAATCACAGAGACCATTTGAAAGGATGCTCCACACGGATCCCAGCAGCTGGGCAGAACATTCAGCTCTTCTGGTTTTCGATTATTCTCTCATCTGCCCCTTTCAGCACAGCATCCTCAAATGCCATCCCTCAAGGTCTCAACACATTAAGTAGCTTGGGATAAAATGCAGTACAAGTCAAACTTTGTCTCCATTTCTACTGAATTGTTGTATGTGGCTCAGTGGCACCTATTAAATGGTGAGGTGGCACTTGCTGTAGTCTTGGGAAACAGCAAGGAGCAGGCCAGAAGAAGAGGAAATCTCACTGTCCCAGGCCCAGTCTCCTGGGCAGGCCTGATTCACTCCTCAAAGAAGGAAAACATCACTTCTGCCTGGGGGTTTTGTGTCATTCCCAGGCACAGGGTATCTGGTTCAGCACAGCTGAACAGCTTGTGGCAACAAGATGCCCACACAAACCCCAGTCCCCTTTGGAAACTTAATATTCTTGGCTGTCCCAGAGCCCACACAACCTACTGGACTCTGTAGAAAAGAAGGCAACTGTGGTTTTAGGACCCTGCTGGAAGTGAAGACTGTAATGGAAGCAGCCCAAAGCCCTACCTTTCCTTTATTTATTCAAGGGTATCAGCTCAATTCATTCCAATTCTGACTTCTGCTTGAGGGGCTCAAGCCTGCATCATGGTCAGTGCTTAATTCACCAGGCACACACCCTTCTAGTGAGGGGGGCACCACCCCACCCAAAATGGGATGCCAGTCAAGCATCCTCATCCAACTGCAACACTCATCCTGCTTTGAGCTCCTCTCCTGCTGCAGTCCAAATTGTCAATGGTCTAGAAGACAGTGAAAGGGCAGCTGCTACTCTGCCTCTGAAGAGACCCTCAAGTGGGAGACAATGAAAGAGGGAATAATGTAAGTAAAAAAGTACTCAGAGTGTTGACTACTTTTTAAATTAGATCTCAAATTGAAGTTGTCACAGCGGCAATATAAGATGGATTGCAAATTCCACCTCCTCCTCCTAGAAGGTTTGATAAACTTTTAATTAAAAACAAGTCAGAGATGAGTACAGCAGCTGTGTCTGCAACAGCACTTCAGACAGCTTAGCAGCAGCAAATCTGGAGGGAGAGGCTGAGGATATGGCATACGCTCTACACAGATTTCAGAGGGTCTTATTTCAAGCTAGCTTTGGCCTACCTCTATGAGCCAAATGCCTTTTCGGAGCTGTTCCTCCAGACAATTTCCTCCAAAAGTCCACATGCTCAGAGGTTAACTGTGTCCAAAGCACAGTTAAATGAGGACAAGCAAAAGATAAGCAAAATAAGCAGGCTTCTGGGGGGAGAAAGAGTTGTCCTAGATTGTGAGAACAGGTAGGTAAGTACAGAAAAGCATGAGGCCCAGTGTCAAGTGAATAGCTCAGTGTCAGAAGTGTGGTGATATGTACAACAATATTTAGTATTGATCAGCTTGTATCCAAATTTGGCTCACTTTCTCAGTGCTAGAATTTTAGCTATTTTGTCAAAAGCACACTAAAAAGAAGAGACTTAAGTGACACTCAAATCACCATTCAGATCTCGCAGAGGAAGCTCTCCATGAGCATCTTAACAACCGTTCCTTAAACTTAGGTGAAGTTGTATTTCAACTACATGCTGATTTGACTGAGGAGACAGAGTGCAGACCGCAGTAAACATGCTTAAAAGTTGCTATGAGCTTATAAACAAAACTAAAATAAAAAGTGCTGCTTATTGAGCACTGCATTCTGTACCATCCACCCACAGAATCCATCAGCAATGTAACAAAATGTCCTTGGGGCAGCCTTGTTAGCAAAAGCTCTTGGAGCTTGTTAGCCCAAGAGCAAACTGGAAGCGTAGGTGGACATTAAATCCAACCCCAAAATACGCAAGCAGCAACAAGTGTCAGCAGATCTATAATTAAGGTGGTATTTCAGTTCATTCTCTTCTAAGGCTCCAATTAGTGTTACCGTACCTAGAAGACCGATTTAACACAGAAAGATGTCAGCTCTTTAAACATTATTTTCTCTCCCCTCTGGCAGTGGCACTTCCATAGTATTGCACAAGACTTCTGATTTTGTGGAAGAAGTCAGCAATTTCACACTTGAGCATCACCACCTTGGATTTTCTTTCCTGAACAGCAGGTAAGTGTGATGCAGGAAGCTCAGCCCCCATAAAAGGCAAAATACTGCCACTAAATAAATCAGGGCATGTGAAAGGGAGTTCTGGACTCAGTAAGAACTAGGAGATGCTGGCTGCCACTGAGGCTTCTCTTGGGATGTTTGGCATCCCACCTCATGGCCTTTTGGTGGCTTCCTGCCACCACACCTCTGCAAGGAGCCACACGTCACCTTTAGCAGTGCCCATGCCACAGGTCACCTCCTCCAGCTCTCCAGGCTGCCCAACATTTATGCACAACAGGCTGGCAGAAGGCCCAACTAAGTGCTACAACCAATTATGTTTAGACCAGCTATTTAGATTAACACAAGCTAAGCTTGTCAAAAACAGTGCACTTAGGGCCACTTCATATTTCAGATTTTTTAAAGTAGTCAGCAATTTACTAAATAAAAAACAACACTACACCTCTGTTTCTACTGATACCTGTATTTTAAAACTTTGAGTAAGTTCTACTGAGGCTTCATAATATAAAATGTCTTTCAGGATCTTAAGTAAAGTTGAAGTAAGTTTGGGTTGTTGGTTGGTTTTAAGGTGTTTTTTTTGAAGAAATTTTTTTAGTTTCTAGAAATTTATAGATAAATGGCTGTCTTTAAATACTACCCTTCCGGTGCTCAACAAGATCTTCGTGAGCGTCTCCAGTGCTCTAGATGGGAACACTGGCTGCAAGTGTGCTATATCAGTCTTGATGCAGACACAGGAGTTAGTCATCCTCTGAGTCACTCTCCCCCCTGACTGGGACACACGCCCTGATTGAAGACATGAGCTGGTCCTGGATCTGCTTTCTGGGGTTCTCCTCGAGGTCTGTCTTGATGGCACCAGACTCTGAAATCTTCCACTCCAATTCTGTGCAGAGGAAAATGAGAGCCATGAATACAGGGAAGCAAACTGGGCTTTCTCCAGCTTTGACTCCTTCTGACATGCTAGTTTATTTATTTCAGTACAACAGTATCTTGCACTTCTTGGTTTACCTTCCAAGGTCCTTCTTCACCACAATTCCCCACTGCTCTTCCCACCTTCAGTTCCCCAACTGACTTTTCTTATCACCCCACCATCATCACCACCAAAACAAGGGTCCTGCTGTATTTCCTTCCCTCCTCTTCCACCCCCAGCTCCCAGCCCCTGCCCTGTCCCCTGTACCCACTCTGGCTGAGTCCTCCCTTCCCAGTCAGTAGTACTAGCACAGGTTTCAGCCAGGGCACAGAGCTCAGGTTACTGCTCTACAGCACACGGCTTGCATCCCTGCCCCCTTTTCAACTAGGAGCAACACAGAGCAGCAGCTTTAGATGAGGCAACTCCCTTGGTGAGAGGGAATCCCACCTCCTTCTAACCATGTAAGGGCAGAAAACAGGTTTGCACATTTATCGCTGGTGAACAAATACTGCTCATGTGCTACAGCTGTCTTCATCATATACCAGAAGTTCATTGCAGTCAGAAGAGGGAGGAGAGGGAGGGACTAGATTTGCTGAGGGGCAAAAAATAACTTGCAGCAATTCCATTTACACATCTGAATTATAGGTATGTTTTTAGGGATGTACTCTGTAAATGCAATTCACCCCTTTCCCACTACTGCATGCACTGATGATTAGTTCCTTAGCAAGTCAGTAAAAGAAGCTCCACCACCAGTAGTAGGCCTATTTCTATACAGTCACAAATTGGATTGCTTCCCAGAAGTGGTAGAAAGTCAATACAACACTTTCAATTGAAACCCTTCTCCCAGTCCTGCCGGCAACCCTATCATTAAATCTAATTTCCTTCAGACATTACAGAGTAACAAATACAACCCTCACACCTTCTCTAATCTTCACTGGAAGTCACCTAGACTTAGGGGAGAAGGAAGAAAGGAAGGAAAGAAAAGAAAGTGCAGAATTTCAGTGCCCAGCTTTCTGTGATTACTGAATTAAGGCGGCTCAGTCACCTTCGGACCCTCCCCCAATCAATTATTTATGTGCTAAAATTGGTAGGTTCTGCTACCACTGCTCACTTCAGTGCGTAATTAGGCAACCTCTATAGTTAAGAGTTTGCTGTTCTCAAATCAGCAGTATCATTGGTGAGCTTTCCCCCTTCTGACACCTCAGGGCAGGTGAGCATTTTCTACAGCGCACACTCAAAGATACCTTGTAAGCTTCAGGGGTTTAGTTAAAAAAAAAAAAACCAACAAAAAACAAACCTCTTTGCACCCTACCCCAGTATAGGCAGTGACATCATTCAGTGGGGACCCTGAAATGCTGATTAACTGCAGTTTACTTCAGATAAAGATGCCCTTAAAAGTCTGACCTTCAAAGAGACTGAAAGCATCTGGACCAACACGCCTACACAGAAAGTTGATGAGTATCCTTTTAACTGAAGTAAAATCCACTAGGTTGCATCTCAGTTGTGTTTGCTTTCCAAGAACAGTCTTATTCACTGACCTCTGTCTTTAAGCACTGCTGTAGGATACCACCCCTGACAAGCCACCTCCAAACAGCAGCTTTAACTGAACAGCCACAGTGCTCCACATCAGCCACCCTCATCTCCTGAAGCATCTCACGCTGGTGAGGCTGCACGACCCAGCCTGCCTACAGGCTGCTGAGATGGACAAGGAGAAGCAGGTCTAGGGAAAACTGCCACCTCCGGGACAGTAACAGCCTCTCCCCGGAGAGCCCTGTGCCCCTCAACCACCTGAGGCAGGAGCTCAACATGTTGCCATCTCCTGGAGAAGGAAAAGAAAGCAGCCCAATTTCAGGGTAGCAGCCCCATTTGGGCAGAGGGACAGGCTCTCTTTTAAAGGTTAACAAGGAGTGAAGCCTAGTGTCAGCAAGGTACAACAGACAAATATATATGCCATCTGCTTGAAAACAAAAGCCCTAGAATACAGTAGGCAAGCACCAGTTATCCAGTGCACTAATTATCAAGTAACTAGGGGGATGGTCAGTCATCCAAGTACAAGAGCCCCAAAGAATCTGTGTGGGTACTTTTTACCCTTTAATATGTAGAGGAAAACTTGTTTCACCTGACAGGGTGTGAATACTTCCACAGACAGTAGATAAATATCTATAAGTTGGCCTATCCAATCACTCACTGCTTTTACAAGATAGCCTTAATAACATGCTGTTGAACCATAAGGGGTGGGGGGGAAAGGTATGATTTTTGATTTTTAGTACCTCCCTTCTCCACCTAAGCCTCACTTCTCTCATTCCCAGCAAAGGAGTCTTGCTTTTCCTTTGGAAGGCCAGAGATGCAGACACTCACCGTCCCTTGTCAAGTTCATGCCACCAAACACCAAAGGTCCAATGAACTGAGCTTTGATGTCTCCCTCCAGGTAGACAAATATCGTTGGCAGGTTCTTATCAGGGTAGTTGGGAATGCAGGTGGTAGAGATAGCTTTGATGAATTTCACATCTCTGAACTTTCTTGCAAGCCCACTCATATGTTGATTAATTAAGGCACAGAGTGGAATTCTGTGAAGAAAAGTCACAGCCACACACAGAAAAAAAAAAACAAACAAAAAGACCAATTAGACAGTAATCTGCTCCAGAAGAAATGTCAGAAACATCAGCTCAATGAGTAGTACTTCTGGAAATCCAAATGTACCAGAAGTAACTTCTGAATACTTTTGTTGTCCACCATTCAAAAGAAATCACCATCACTGGAGGCTTTGGAGGGTGGTGGGGTTTTTTTGTTTAAAGACATTAACAATACAGCCTTCCCCTGTACCATACAGAGAAATTGGTTTATGAAGATATGATGTTTAGAATTTGCACAAGCAATTCTAGCAGCTTATCAGATCTTTTGACAAGTTTTTCCATTATGCTGACAAGACTAGAAACCTTGTTCACTCTATTTTTGTGTCTCTAGAAACCAGGCTAAAGACACACACTGATCCTTCCAAGGCAAGGCCCCTCGCACTTTATCCAGAATAATTTCCAAAGTTTGGATATTTCAGTGGCAGCAACTACCTCTACGGTAGCTGTACAGTACAACTCATCCTGTGCTGTACAGATGTATAAAAAAAGGCCACTTCATGGTAACATTGGTTTTGAGCTAAGTTCAGGAATCGTGAGTCAACAGTAATGAAAATACTAATTCAATATATTTTTTTCCCATTTCTTAGAACTCCAGAATCAGTTCCTGAATTTACACAGTAACTACACATTTGTCTACAGTATCTAGCTACTGACAGTGGAAAGTTTAAAGGTTAAAACCAAATTCTTACCCTTGTTTGTAGAGGTGCAGGACCACCCATATATCTTTTCCAGCTTTTGTAACCTCTTGAACGTAATCTTTTCCTGAAATCTCCAGAACTTTCCCAAATTTATTCTTCATTTGAGCTGCTTTCATTTCTGCTAGCCTTTGCTGTCTGAACAGCAAGGAATAGGAAAGAGATTTTGAGAAATGAGGTGCTTTTGACAGGACAATGCTTAAAGGAGCTGGTTGTAACCTAGACTTCAGAGGCACATTACAAACTTCTTCAAACCTTAGAGCAACAAAAGCAAGTTGACATAGTCAATAGATGCTCTTCTATTTGCATCACAAGTTAAAGCCACCAACATGTGAGAAGTACAACCATGTTTCATGAATTTATTTCCACACATCCCCCAATTTCTGCCCTCAGCAGACACTTCTTCTGCAGGTAGTGCACTACCAAACTAAATGGCAAAAAATACAAGAGATGGCAGAAAGGAAGAGATAATGGAAAACTAACACTGTAATTATGTAAATCTGCAGCACCTTAATCTCATTCATGCAAAAATTGAGAAATCTTGAAGGTGATTTTCAAAGCTCTCAGAATCCCCAGCTATGCACTTAGCAGGCACGCATTACCTCTGCAAAAATAGGCTGTAGATAAAGGACACTGAATTTAAACTCAGTTATCCTATTAAACACACTTAGAAGCTCTACAAGAGACCAGAATCACAACTTTTTCTGTCATCAGGCCTAACAACATCCTTCCTCTTGTCAATGATATCTAACAGCGTATAAAAGAAAAAACCTCCAATTTTCATTAAAGCCAAATTCTGCATGCTGCTCTGACCTGTACATTTCAATAGCTTTCTCATCTTCCTCATTAAATTCATCTTCATTCTCTTCCAGCTCTTCCAGAGTCATGTCCTCATAAGTTTTCACTAGAGTGGAAGAAAAATCAAATCAGCAAAAAAAACTCGTTCCAAGATTAAAAGTCAGCTTTTATCCAACAGAATTTATTTACTTTAAGGACAATTTAACTATGGGAAATACGGCTTTTCTGAAGTATTATCATTACTGGATTTTTAGAAAATACTATGCGCTTTACATCATTGTCTTTCCATCTATATGTCTGAAGGACTCTGAGCTGAAGGCTGCCTAGACTAGCACAGGAGTACCTACACTAGTGTTGAAGTTTGGTGGCTGCAGCAAAGACATACCTGACAAACACACACGACACAGCAGGGATGCCCGGACAACAGAGGAAGGAGGAAGCATGTAACAGGTAACGTCATGAGATAATTTTACTTGCACACTGACATGGCAGGCTCCCTTCACACTGTTTTATTTCAGTTTGTTTCTACAAAAATATGGAGCGGACATCAAGAACAAAGCCTTCCCGTGCTGGAAGAATCCACATACTAAGGAAGATATATTTGTTTGCTACTGTTAACAGATGATCACCCTATACGAGAAGGAGTTTTGGTATCCCCTACAGGGTTGGCAAAGGACACACTGGTTTACAGACATATAAACATTACTGCTGGCTATTTCTTTGTACAAGCTTCCCTCAAGAGCTATTGCAAGACTTGCCCTGCTGCGGCTGCCTAAGTTGGCTGGTCACTCACCAAGAGACTTCTGAAGGATGGTAAGCTGCTCCTCTTCCTTTGCGCGTTCCTGTTCCTCCAGGTTTTCCTTTGGAGGAAGGATACCTTTCTTGCGCAGGATGTCATTCCACTCCGTGTCTTCATTTGGGTCCTAGAACAGAACAAGAAACAGATGATGTTCATTCAAGGTGAAATTTACCACTTCCAGAATTCAATCCAGGCAATTTTTTCAAAAGATGCAGCACACAGCCTAACTGGTGTCTGTCCGGATAGCACCAGAAAGTCACAGTGTGCATCCCCCTCATGCTGAGGCTTCTTTGCAGCCCCAGACCAGTACCCTGAAGAGCAACTTTATTTCCCCCCATCTCATTCACACTGCATACAGAAGGTCTTCGTAGCATACAGAAGCTTGAAAAGTTGTAAACATCATTGCAATTCTCACAAGGCAAAAGAAAAGGGGAAGAATCATAGAATCATACAATTGTCTAGGTTGGAAGGGACCTTGAAGATCATCTAGTCCAATCATTGACAAACAGTTGGGTAACAGGGGAGCACAAGCTGTCCACAGTGCTTACAGAGCTTCAGCAGAACACCAGGCCACCAAATCAGCAGTCGCTGTATTGGGACATGTTGGTGACAAGACACACAGGCACCGGCCTTGAGGACCCAACTCTGGATATGTGAGAAGTCTCCTCGGTAGATTCAAGCTAGTGTGACTACACAAGCACTTAGAAAGAAGCAAGCTCAGTCTCTGCCAGACCAGCCCATTGCTAGGGAATCAGATATAAATCTGTGCCTAGACTGTTTCTGGAAGTTAAAGAGACTTTACTGTGAAGCAGTCACAACAGTCCTGGGAAACAAAGGCAATGTGCACCCATGTGTGGTTGAGAAGTTCAGTAGAAGTTGTTCTAAGTTGGACAGCTATTTCATTTTTTAAAAAATACATGACAATTCAGTGATAAGCACTCACAGGCTCATTTTGGTTCCCCACTGTCTTGACCAAAGCTCGCTTTGAAAACCGAGTATCACACCTATACTGCTTTGCTATGGCTTATAACTTATGCCAGCCCTGTTCATGACCATATCTCTTCTCCAGACCAAAACACTCTACTTCTGGACTACCACGGCTGCAGAGCGGGATGACGAGGTTGGGGGGCAGAGAGAATAAAGTAAGGAAAAGAAAAAAGAAAACAGAGGTACACAGCAAACAGCACAGCAGATTACTGAGGGTTTTTTTGGGGGGAGTCTCCATCTCTGGTCATTTTCCCCCGACACTGTATTTCACAGCATCTCCTGTCGTTTACTAACATACCAATGAAGTGCCAAAAACGACCCACCACCCATCTGCTTAC
>VXBW01006915.1:401930-413080 GCA_013400375.1 Thinocorus orbignyianus
ATTCAGAGGAGTGAGATCTTGCTTCGTGGTGTTGGGATTCTCCTCCCACGCCTGCCTGGCGGCCGCCGCCTCCTCCCGCCGGTGCCTCATGCAGCGGCCCGGGGCCCACAGGCACCAGCCGGTCCCTGCAGTAGCCGTGGTGGTCACCCCACTCGCCCCCGGGCCTGCAGTTGGGCAATGGTGGCTCACATGTGTCATGAGTCTTCGTGGCCCCAGCTGGGCTCTGCGGGAGCTGTGGACTTGCCCCAAACCCCTCTTCTATTAGGGCTTTAACCTGAGCACCGGTTCCTCTGGAGAGGTGGCCCTGCCTTCTTCTCATACCCTACAAACCACTATCAGCTCAAAAGTACTGTGAGAAGTGTGCCATGGAGGGCAGAGGAATTCCTGCCTGGCTCCCGGCTGGCACAGCCTCCCAGAGAAACCTTTCCATGCCCCCAGGCTGCGCCCTGGCAATGGGAGCTGGGCCAGGTTTGCAGCATGCCTCTGCCCTCGCCTTGCCCCTTCTGTCATGGTTTCAGCAGCTACGTCCTCTAAAAATGGCCTGCGAAACACGCCCCAGGAAAGAGCTACACAATGAAGAATGTAAAAATGGGGGTGGAGTGGGTTTGAACTAGGTGATCTTTAAGGTCCCCTTCCAATCCAGACCATTCTACAACTCTACAATATCAGATTGAAGAACATATAGTGTATTCTGAAACTTTTGTTAAAGTTTAAGAAGTTATAAAGAAGCTGTTAGCTGCTCCAGTACTCCTTTCCCAACCATGAAGCAATCAGGAACATAAAATGCATTTTCTGTGGGTCAGCTCTTCTAAAATGAGTCTATGGGCAGATCTGTGAGCTCCTCCTGCCTGGCCCTGAGTGGCTTGTCCTTGGGGGATGTTGTGGCTCTGTAGGGCACGAAGGGCAAGCAGTGTGGCCATGAGATGTGGGATGCCAACCAGACAGCGTGTTGAGCTGGGCATGGCCTCAGCTCCCCTTGTTCACCAGCCGTTGTCTGGTGACAGAGCCCTGGAACAGGCTGCCCAGGGAGGGTGTGGAGTCCCCTTCTCTGGAGACCTTCAAGACCCACCTGGATGCAGTTCTGAGCAATGTGCTGTGGGCAATCCTGCTTTGGCAGGGGAGTTGGACTAGATAATCTCTAGAGTTCCCTTCCAACCCTAACAATTCCATGGTTCCTTAAACCTGAATGCAAAGACTAAACTGGGCACTATCATGGAAACACCCCAAATAAATTATCAGCCATAGGGAACACTTCTCTAGGAGCCTCCAAATACTGTAGGTGAGTTTTGGGGCTCTGCTCTGCCTTATTTTTCCCTGTAACTCCTCCCTTTCCCCCCATGGAACCTCTCTCTACCTGTTTGTTTCATATCCTGCTTTATTTCTCCACTGGTTTCTCTCCTCATTTTTTCCCCCTGTTCTGTAAAAAATAAAACAAAACAAAACAATCAGACCTGTATTACCTATTCTTATCAGCCATAATTATCAATACTTCAAATATTGTTAGGATTGGGCCATAGCCAATTAACATTACAAGAAATATGTGTCTAGATGGTTACATTTATTATATTTTTGAGTCTGTTTTAAAGCATCACTCAGCATAGACTGAGGAGTGTATTGAGGGTGGTGACCCCAATACATTTGGGATCAACACCCCATTCCCTAAAAACAGACCCCTCTGCCCTTTCAAAGAATTGAGCAGAGCATGTGCTTTCCTCTCAAAGACAGGCAGCAGAGGAGAAGGGGGAAGAGACCCACTCCCACCTTCCCTTCCTCTTACGCACTAGCCCAATGGTCACCACGCTTGCCTAGAAAAGGGGAGCCCAGCTCTGAGTCCCCACAAAAACACAACCCACAACTTGGCAGCAGAGAAGACCTTAAGAGTGTGTTTGTTCTGGGCATGCGGAGAAACGACTGTGTCTCCACTCTGCTGAGGGCCTGAAATGGAAATTCAGAAGCCCTATTATAACACATCATAAAATAATGGACATCCCGTTAACACCCATGTATCCCAAAATGTGTTGAGGCACTTTCTGTGCTAAACCTAGTTTACTGAAGGGAAGGCACAGCCACCTTTTCTGCCTCTGAATTAAAAGCTGTGCTTTGAGAGGACATCTGTCCTTATGGTGAGTTTTCGGATACACGGAGGCTGCCCCATACCTTTTTCCCAGCGCCCTGAGGTAGAGGAAGATTCAGCCTCATCCAGCTTGGACTAAAGACCCATCCTTGTGGGAAAAGGCTGTATGAGGAATAGATGGAGACACAAGCCTAGATGATGTCAGGACATTAAATCAGAAGGCTACGGAGTCTTCCGGCAGGGCAGCATGTGAGATGAAGTTTTTGGGATCACAATTTTGGAGTCTTCTGCAGGCTATCCAAAGTCTTTCAGATCTGACCCCAATTAGTACCCAGCATGCAGAACTGAAGGCTGAGCTGTCAGTGCCAGTTTTGCTGTACATATGTTCTGTCAGAACCTGGGCTTTTAGGAGGATCTCCTGGTTTAATAGTCATCTTCTGTGACTGAAATACCATTCACACCCATGGCTCTTGTACATTGCTGGTGGGAACCTGTTTTGAACACCACAAAACACAGAACACGAGCAGAGAGCAGGCACTCATTTTTTTAAAAGGTGCTAAAAAAGTATTCGTTTGCATTAGGTAAGATTTTTGCCTACGTGAACTGAGAGGAACCAGCCTTGGCACTAGAATGCCTCTGTTCCTGCAGTAAACCTGGAGCCCCAGCTGGGGTACAGAGTCACCAGAAGAGGTGGCAAAACCCCAAGTCTCAGGAGCAGACCCATCACATCACTTGGTGGGGCTCATACACAGCGTGAGTGAAACATAATTCTCTCTGCCCAAGGCACATATAGAGCAATACACAGTTTCCCCCCTCCCACTCAACTAAAAATACATCGTATTTATAAGGCACATTTCTTTTACGTACTTTTTTAAACCAAGCTTCAGCAGCAAAGAGAGGATTGTTTGTACACACAGTGCACAGACAGAAATACTCCATCCAGAGCAGGTTAGAGCTGGCAGTGTCACGGGGAAACTGAAATATAGCTGTGGCTCAGCTCTTGAAGTCAGCCTGGCTTTTAGCCCCTGGAGAAGCTACTTCTAGGCATCTATAATGGGTTTCTGCCTTTTCTCCAAAATCAGAGATTAGAAGGAAGATGAACCACAGGTGAGAATGAGTCATTAACTGTCCAGGTGATTCACTGATGAGGGGAAAACATTCCTAATAAAAGGGTTCTGCCCCAGGAGTGGGGTGAATTGTGTTATATAGCTTGTTTGCCGTTGAGTACAGGCTGTAATAAAGCACAGACTAGGCCAAAATAAGAATTTCTGAAGGTAATGGGATATATTTTTCATTTATAATATGTGCTGGAAGATTTGGGGTTATGGTGGACTTGATGTTAATTTCTAAGTTAGCTGTATTTGTAGCACAGCATACCTATTAGGTAAGGAATCAGAATGTGATGTCTGATAATAGAGATAAAGAGCTATGGCTTGGTTTGCTTGGGTTTTATTATGGGCTGGGTTTTTTTGTTCCTCTCAAATCTTATCCTGATTTTTCTTAAAAATTTAAGTGGTTCTATAAAAACCTAAGCAAAACATCCATGTTAAATCTAGTAATGAATGTTATTTTATATTGCAAACAGCTGTGCTGGAAGTTAACTGTACTATTTACTCATAAATTAGAAATGTTACTTAAATTTAGTATTTTTGTTATTCTAATTATAAAAGTATTCTAACTGGACTGGATTTCCTTAATCTTGAGTAAATAGATGCTAATTTCTATTCTTTAGTCTATATTGTGCTGTCCAAGTCAGTTCTTTCTTATCCTGGTGCAGAACACCGCTAGTATTCTTATAGCAGCCAGAGAATATCCCATGAGGAATTAATCTAGAACTCTGTATGAAACCTCTTGGAGTATTTGAGGTGTAAGATGCTGTGAGTTGCAGGAATTTTTCAATTGTTAGATTTAGAATGAAAGAGATACCTATTCTAACTTCCATTATCAAGTTAATTATTTTCTTGGAAGAAGAGGCAGGCTTGGACTAAAGTTAGCTTTGAGGTAACAGTTATGGTGTCTAAGAAAACCTTATTAATGAGGTACAGTGGGCCTTCAATCTCAAATACCTCCCAAGCAGCAGGGAAAAGCCTCTTTTCTTCTCAGCTCTTCTTATCTGTTTGAGGTGTTGTCACACCACTCTGGTTTTATGAGGCCTCACTCCTAAAAGGCATAGTAGTAGCTAAAATCTTAGCTCTGCTGTTAACGAACTATGATGGTGCTCTCTATCCTCAAGAAAAGAACAAGCTTTCCTCTTCATGTGGAAAAGCAAAGTGTAACTTGCCTTTCTGTCATCTTCTCTTGCTATCAGATAGCTGTAACCCAAGCACTCGGGCAACTTGAAGATCTCCAACCCTTTGCCTCTCCTCTCCTGTCAAAATGTCTGGACGTGGAAAGAAACCTACAGTGGCTGCAAAGCCTGGGACATCTGCGCAGAAGAAATCCAAATCAGCCAGGGCTGGTCTGCAGTTTCCAGTGGGTCGTGTCTACAGGCTCCTTAAAATGGGCAAATATGCTGACAGGGTCAGTCCTGGTGCTGCCATCTACATGGCTGCTGTGCTGGAGTACCTGTGCACAGAGATTGTAGAGCTGGCAGGGAACGCTGCCAAGGAAAACAGGAAAATCAGGATCCTGCCCAGGCATATCCAGCTGGCTGTGAGAAACGACGATGAACTGAACAAGTTCTTCTCCTCTGTGACTATTGCTCAAGGAGGGGTTATACCAAACATACTTTCTAACCTCCTTCCCAAGAAAACTTCTGGAGCTCCTGGTCCTTTGCAGCAACAGCATGGTAGCCAGTAAATCTTCCTTTTCCTGGTCTGGTTTGTGCACTTATGGATGGTAGGACTTGAGCACTAATTTGTATATCTTTGCTTCTTTGTCAAGTATTTTTTCTGTCAATTTTAATGCACTTTTTTAAAGCTTGCAATAAAGTTCTTACGATGCAACACTGGTCTCCTTTCTTTCATTGGGAATGCAGGAACACAGAAAATGTGAAAAGAACCAAAAAAACAAGCTAATAAAAATTATCTAGCCTATAACCCAAATATCTTTTTTTTTAAAAAAAGTCAAGTACACATTTACTTTTGAAAACATTTTACAGGTTACTGTTGTAAAGCAGGTAGAAGAATGAAGATACGCACTGCCATTCAGTGAAATTTTCCTGCATCACGGATTTATAGTGCAATTAGTTCAGGTGGCTTAACTCTGCTTTAAAAGTCAGTAATCCTGTGCTTTAAAGTCTTATTGCAGTGAACAACTACCTGTCTCGACTGCTCCAACATGACACTAAAGCCTCTGTCTTGCTGTAACAACCATAGGTAGTTATAGTTAGTTTAAAACCCGATGCAATATTTGTGCTGTCTACCAGTGCAGAAAAACAAAAACCTCCATAGCTGGACAAATGCCCAGGCCTTTGCTGACCAAGTCATTGAAAATCTTCCCCCAGGAAAAGCGATCTGGGTTTCCTCTGTTCATAGTGGGTACTGAGGTTTGCTGTTGAACTGGAAACCAGAGATATGCTGCAGCTGCATTAGGCTCAGTCTGCCCCCCCGAGGCAGTATCTCAGTGATTTCATAGCATCTCCCCCAGAGAAGAGCTGATTTGGACCAAGTTCCTAAACTGCAGCTAGAGTGGAAACTTTGTTTTTGAAAAAGATCTGTCTGTCCCGTTGAGTTTGACCTAGCTCCTTTGTTCCCTCAAGGCATGAGGATGTCAGAGCCTACTGGCCAGGTTTTAAGATGTCACCAGGCATCAGTGCTGCATGCAGCCCAGTTAATGATCCACTCCAAGCTGTACTTACACAGAAATGGGAAGAGAGGACACCTGATGGAGCAGACACTGATTTCAGGGTGTTGGGCAGCTGCCACAATCATTGCATGCTGCTTGGTTTTCAAGAGCAATTTGATGAGATCTTGGCTGGATTGCCAGCTGATCTCTTCACTTCCCAGTGAAGTGAGAAAAAGTGGAAGATGCTGAAGCAACGAGAAGTTAAAATGTCTGAGAGTAGATCTTAAGTTTTGTGCATATAGTAAAGAAGTTCTATACATAACTAGTCTTGTGCTCAGTGTTTATACCTGTAAATGGAAAAGAAAAAAAAGAGGTACCTGAGAAATGAACACATGAAACTCACATTATTTCCTCCATTTGATTATGGCAAAGGAAAGCAGGCTTGGGCATGATTATATCTTTGGACCAAGCAAAAATCTAAAGCTTTGCAGTAATGGTAGAAGGCTCAAGCAAGGTACTAATTTTGTGCAGTTTTAAGCGTGGCACTTACAGCACCCTTTGCTAATCTGGAGAACTGCGTGTCAGTCATCATGCTGGTGCTGGGTGTGAGCTGCTCCTGTGAGCCTGCTCTGCACCACACCAAACAGACCCTACAAGTGAAGTGGAAAGTTTTACGGTAAAGCAATTGTAAGCAGTTGAGACTGTTCTCCCAGTATGTTGATAAGTCAGTAGAAGATAAAGGTAAAAACCTTGAGCGAGACATAAACAAGGCCGAAAAACAATTCTAAGCTGGCCAGGACCAGCTCTGCGGTTTGGGCGAGTTCCAGAGAAGATCTGAGCCTGCAAAGAGTGGCAAAGGTTACTGGCAGCGACGAAGAGGATCTTCTTACTTCATCACTCAGACCCCCAACGACCACTACCAAGAGGCACTGCGCAGATGCATGGAGGTGGAGAACTCATTTTAATGTGAAGCAGGGGTAGTTTATGCATGTGTATCGGCGTTTTACAACATGTAATGAATAGGTATAAGTGAGTACTATAAATATAGAGACCTGCTCTGAGGCTGATGTGCATGGTTTTGGTGGGACTACCCGCCCTGTGCTGCCCAGCGCTGAATAAACATACCTACTTTACAACTTTGCAGGTTGTGGAGTCTGTTTTTCCACACGTCACAAGGTATGGCCAGTTCTCAAGGAGCTTCTAGAAATCCCTTCATCTGCCATTTTGTGTATGATAAAAGACACGAAGTTCACGAAGTGAACTGTTTGACCCTATCTCTACTTACACCCAAAGACAGGGTTTGTGTTGAAGCATTGGTCCAATTCAAAAGTCAATTTTTTTTAAATGTATTTCTTTGATCAAGAACAATTCTGTTTGCTTACATCTAGGTAACAGTGCAACCCATTTGTGAATTAACCAGATAGCGTAGCGATCTGAAAACTCACCCCTTGGGCTTCACAATTACCCAGGGTAGTTATCTCTTAACTGAGTGACTCAGCAAAAACTTTTGTTGGGCCAGGGCTCGACTTTCCAGCACTTGCTTATTGAAGAAAAAAAAATTAAAAATCTAGCTGTTATCACACTATTGACCCTAAAAAAGACATATTATGCCTTGCAACACAGCTAGGCATGACTTTGGAATAAACTGGATTGCGTGACAGATGGAAACAAGTTCTAAAACACCCACTGCCAGAGGTCCTGAGTTTCCCTTGCCTCTGGAGCATGGTCACAAAGTGCCCCTTGTTGCATGCTCCCACCATGAAGGACAGTGGTACAGGTCACTGGATTTAATTCTTGCTGACTGCAGCAAGGCAAGGTGTGCCCCCTTCCAGCTGTAACAAATGAACTGCTAATCAGAGATTCTGCAGTTCTCTGAGGCAGTAAATATTAGGCTTGTTTTCAGAGGAGATCAGCTAACAAGGTACTGAGCAATTTTACAAGGAGTAGTAACAAATTCTTGGGCTCTCAGGGATTGCACTGAGTTGTTCTTGTGTTGAGGCCTTGATTGTTTCTTATCGTGAGCAGCTGAATCATTGCTAAGCCAAGTGGCATTAAATTATGCAAGAGCTGTTAATGAGGTGACTACCACTGTGAAGTTTAAAAGGGAGCAGCTCTTACCAAAAGTTATGGTTTGGGCAGTGGTACTGTTAGAAAAGAGGTTAAGTCAAGGACTGCTTCAGTTGAGGGTTTGTTCTCAAGAAATGACAGCATGTTTTCTTTGTTTTAGATAAACTTCTGAGTGAAATAACATCTTTGTAAGTTCCATCTTTGGTGTGAGGGTGATTAAGGGGGCTTTAAGCATTTTTGGTTTACTTTGTAGGCTATTTTTAAACACTTGCCTTGTTAGTGCCTATGAAAATCTCCTAAGATAACTTTATATTGTATTTTTAAGCACTAAAATTTGATACGTGATTTAATTCCTTCCTGCATCTGAGTAAAGCTTTTAATTACTTAAAAGCAACTAATGATTAAAACTTAAGAACAATTCTATGTACAAGGGCAGAATTTTCATGTATTTGTTTTCCAGTTGCTGTGTTTTATGCATGGAAGAGTAATTAGTACTATTCCGTAACACAGACATTATGTCAGTAATAAGTGATGGGGCTTGTTCAAATGGATGTAGTACCATGCAAGAAGATAGTACTTGTGCACCTGTAGTAGCCTGATGCACAGGGTGCTGAGCAAAGTAATTTCAGTGTCTGGTTTAAAACAAAGATTCTCTTCCTGGGTGACGTGTTTTGTGGGGCTGGGTTTTTGTTTGTTTGGATTTTTGTGTGTGTGTATGGTTGGACTCTATCTTGGAGGTCCCTTCCAGCCATGAAGATTCTGTGATGTTTGTTTTGATTGTTCCTGTAAGTAGTGTTCCTGATTGAGGCCTGTTCTCTTGCAGCAGTAGGTCCCCTCACATCTGGAAGACAAGATCCATTGAGGTGGTTTCCGGTGGATTAAGTTCTTTTCTATTGTTCTTACTTCAGACAAATATGTGAAGTTCTAACTCTCACAAGGCCTCTGGAGAAATTGCTCAGGTTCTTACCAGGGTAAGTTCAACGAAGCTTCTATGCAGGGTTTCTGATCACTTTTAATTATATTGAAGCCTAGTTTGTTTAAACTTTCTCCTTAACAGCAGTCCTCCTTTGATACTGGGTCAGAAGACCTTGCTCCTAAGTTCTGCCTTACTCTCTTGAAAAATTCTGGAAGCATAGCCCATGGCTGACCCATTGCTCTGAGTGAGCTTGTAGATGCCTCTTGACTGGGAACTTGTCAGACTCTTCTAGAGCAGCAACCTGACCCATCTGTTGTCAGACAAAAGTATGAAAAACTACCCAGCTTTCTGAGAGGGGGAAAACTGGCTTGTAAGGGCATTAGGTAGTAAAATGAGGAGAAGGAAAGGGCTGAAATGCTCAGTTTCTGTGTCAGTTTGATTTGATTTCTTAATTCTTTCTCTTTTTATACTAGATTGTTAGAATGTCTGAACACGGGAAGAAAACCACAAAGCTCCCCCTTGTACCAAAGAAATCCAAATCAGCCAAGGCTGGTCTGCAGTTTCCAGTGGGTCGTGTCTACAGGCTCCTTAAAATGGGCAAATATGCTGACAGGGTCAGTCCTGGTGCTGCCATCTACATGGCTGCTGTGCTGGAGTACCTGTGCACAGAGATTGTAGAGCTGGCAGGGAACGCTGCCAAGGAAAACAGGAAAATCAGGATCCTGCCCAGGCATATCCAGCTGGCTGTGAGAAACGACGATGAACTGAACAAGCTCTTCTCCTCTGTGACTATCGCTCAAGGAGGAGTTATACCTAATATTCTTCCTGAACTTCTTCCAAAGAAGACCACCTCTGTTAAACCGCCTCTCAGATATGTTCAGTCGCAGGAGTTCTAGCTGCCACAAGCCCCCTGACCTTGTAGTCTTAACACTGACTTTCTCCACAGCTCAGAATTTTTCGTGCTGGTTGGTGTTTCTAGTCTAAATTTGTGTGTGTGTGTACCTGTGCGTGTTTGAGAAGCTGCTAGAGGTGGTGTTGCTAGTTAGGTTTCCCTATCTATGTCCTTCAAAATGAAAGTCAACAGATGACTTCTATGAATAAAATAAGTGTGCGAAGAACTCATCCCTCTTAGTTCCTTCTGTAAAGATTTGGTGCACCAAACAGAAGATTTTTCTCAGTCAGTGCAGTTATCTAAGGAAAACTGTTCCATGGTCTTTAAAACTTGTGTCTTCATGTGCATAGCTGGAATCTCCTCATTCAGTATGTATAGAAGTCTGCTTCATCTGACCACTCCAGACCACATCATGGGCAGAGCTCATTTTTTCGGAATAAGTGTATGTATCTGAGAAACTTAAACTGCACTGTCTTATGATAGTAAAGCTGATGATTTATCTTCTCTAATGTTTGGATATAGTAGGGCTGGGCTGTAGCTTCAAAGTGTTACTCCATGCACCTTGGTCCAAAGATGATGTAGGAATTGTCCTCTGAGTTTCTGCATTGACGGAGTGCAATCCAAGGTCTCTTCTACAGACAGAATATAAAACTTGTCAGTGTTTAAGCCCTAAAGGTCTTCCAGAAACTTTTTCTAAAAATGAACCTGAATGTAATTTCTGCTTCTCTGGTACCTAGAATCTTTTTAGCTGCTTTAAGGCTGGTTCCATTAGGATCCAGATCAAGGAAACCTGTGTGTTAAAAGCCAGTCTAGGAAGTGGCCTTTTCCAGGGCCTTCCAAAACTCTTACTTTCCACCTGCTCAGCTTAAAAGGCTACTTTGGCACTACTAGATTTGTCCTCTGGATTGTGACACCCTAGTATTAATCTGCTTGCTGTGCTGCAGAAAACTTTGTTTAACAGCTTTAGCAGGAGGATACCACTCAAAGAGCTTTATAAATGCATGATTAGGTGTGTGAATGCTATTCATAACAACCATTGCTACCTGCATAAACATGGCAATTTTTGGCTAGACATCTAGAGGATCAAACAGTGCTGAAGTGCTGACCTGCACCATAAACCCAAACCTTCCAAGCTACTGCCTTGGAAAGCAAGAGCAGCTCCTCAGGGGGCTGCCGCATGTTTTTCTACAGCAGTTTCAGTCAACACTGACTGTATGAGCTGTGTTTGAAATGAAACGGTCCCCTATATCCCATCAGGCTGATGGTTATGTTTCACGCTGTGTTGGCTCAGAGGCCTACTCCTGCCCTGACTGAGCCAGCTGCCCACAGCATGGGTGCCCTGCAGTTGCATGGGCTTGTGCAGCTCCTGCCGTGCTGCACCATTCCCTCTGCTGTGCCAACACAGCTGCTTACGGCACCTGCTGCAAACCAGGCTGCTGCTGGGCTTGTATGTTAAGCTTTTTTTTTTTTTTTTT
>VXBW01006915.1:413097-439667 GCA_013400375.1 Thinocorus orbignyianus
TTTTTTTCTTTTCCTTATCTTTCAAAAGCAGAACTTGCATCAAACTACTCGTGTGTGCTTTTCATGGTGGTGCTGGCATAACTCAAGGGTTTGTGTGGAGGCAAGAAGAAGAGAACGAGGGTGGGATGATGGCTGGAGCTGCTGAGGCAGGGATTGTCTCCACTACCTCCATGCTGTGGGCTGTGCCTGTGAAGCCCTGTGGGAATTTCAAAGGTCTCTACCTAGAGTGAAGCTGTATCACACCAGCTACATGAGTTGAGATAATCCATAGAACAGGAGATTTCAGGAAACCCCTATGCCTATAGAAAAGTTACCAAAAGAGGTAATTAATGGAGACCTTTTCCCAAATCTCAGCTCTTCTGAGAGGAAGAAAAGCTTGACCCTGGCTTGAATAAGGGATTTTCCCCTTCTTGAGAAGCTGTATGGTCTGTGCTGGGACAAGCTGGCCAAGAGGTACTGCTGCTGCCCAGGGTATAGAATTGAGCCCGAGACCCATCAGAGGGAAAATAACCGTCTAGGTGGTGCTGGTTGGTCTCTCTGTCCTTGATGCCAAATAACTAATATAATACATTTTATTACAGGATGTACAGGGCACTGACAGGTTCATCGAGAGCCACCAAGAAGGAGCATCTCCAGGGTCCCAGCAGCTATCACACAGATCTGTTCTATCTTTGATAACTAGATAACTTTGATAACTAGAACTGACCTACTGGTTCCTGAAACAGGCCTTGCTGTGGCTCTCCTGGTCTCCGTGCCCACTACTACAGCTTTTCTGTTACACTTCTAAATGTAGAACCAGCAGTGCATTCAGTCCTCCTTTTTTTTTGTGAATTCTGAAGACGGTTGAAAAGATAATACCCCATGTTAAGTTATTAATTTTACGGAACTCATTAATTCTCCCAGTTCTGTTTCTCTCTTGCAGCTGTGAAGTTTCTTTTGTCTCTCTTTTGAAGATACACATGCTTACAATATTATGCATGCTTCAGTGGAGTACTTCCAATCTTTTATTAAAGAAATCCACAGTCAGTTTTAATTCACAATAAAATGTATATTCAGGCCTCTTGCTTATCCTCAGCCTTGTTCATTACCAGGTTGTGCATTACTCTACCTCAAATAAATACCATGATATTATGCAAAGCATGTGGTTTGTGAAGGCTTTCCTAGCAGCTGGGTCAGACTGCTCCTATTTCCATAACTTGACTTCTTTCTCAGTGTCTCTCTTTCTCAGCTCTCCTTTCTGTAAAATCTTATGTGCTTCCTTGACTTCGGGGGGCAAATTGCTTATTAACTAGCTAATGTTCATTGACTATTTTGAGGCTGTTGAGCGTTTAGAACTACTGGAAGTTATTGCTCTGTTTATACAAGCAGGTCATTAGACTCCCAAACAAGGGGTTATATGATGAGAGTGTGTGGGAGAGAATGGCACGACCATTCCCAGCACTGGAATGAAAAGTGTGTTCTCTCCAGCTTGCTCCAACTACCCGTGCAGCTTTCTTTGCAGTGCTGTGTGCAGCATCTGTGAGAATGTTTATGCCAGTAGTATCATGGTGGGGTTTCTTAATTGTTCTACCCAAAAAAACAGGCAAGTTCCCTTAAACTCAGCTAGTAGCCATTTTAACATTTATTGTGCCTGAGATAACTTGGCAGCTAGGGAGCGGAGTCAATCATGCTCTTAGAAACGTGTAACCTACAAACCAGCAAAATGTGCAAGCTGACCGTGGGTTATCTCTGTGCTCTGACCTCCCTGGTCTGGCTGTACCTCTATCAAAAGCACCACAATTTCTGTGTCTTTCCACGCATATCCTGATCCAGGAAGTTTTCATGAAGCTGCCTAAGGTTCAATTTGGCCACTATGCTTTCTTTCAGACTTGATGTTGTCAGCCCAAGGCATGAGCAAGCTCTGTTGCTCATAGTCTGGCCTGGAGCTGTGTTATCCTAGCACCTTGCATTGCACAGTATGTTGAATCTAGGGCTCTGAACTGCCACCAAGGCAGTTGCCAAGGCATTGCCTCCTGAAGCTGCTAAGAAGCCTAGAGCACAAGTCTTATGAGGAGCAGAGGAGAGAATTAGGCTTTTTAGTCTGGGGAAAAGGAGGTTGAGGGCAAACCTTGTTGCTCTCTGCAATTACCTGAAAGGAGGTTGTAGAAAGGTGGGGGCGGTCTTTTCTTCCAAGTAACAAGTGATAGGACAAGAGGAAAATGGATCAAGTTGCACCAGGGGAGGTTTGGGATGAATATTAGGAAGAATTTCTTTGCCAAAAGGATTTCCAAGAATTGGAACAGGCTGCCCAGGGAAGTGGTTGAGTCACTATCTCTGGAAGCATTTAAAAGGCGTATAGAAGTGGTGCGTAGGGATGTAGTTAGTGGTGGTTTTGGCAGTGTTAAGTTGATGATTGGACCAGATGATCTTAAAGATCACTTCCAACCTAGACAATTCTATGATTCTAAAGTCTCATGGTAAGCGAAGATATCATGCAGAGACAGCCCAGCAACAGAAAGAGGGAGCCTGTCTCTATTACTCAGTGTTTAGGTAAATCAAAAGGGGCACTAACATTTCTTCTTTCCTTTTTATTCCATATTTCTAATCCAGTTGTGATCTCAGCCCACGAGTGCACTTCTAGGTATCATGCCATGTAACAACAAAAGGCAGAGTCAGCAGGCATACCTTGCATAATGTAGAACATAAGAAAAGTTCAAGTTTAGTAACCTGAAAATAGCTGTTCTTCATCTGGGTCAGAGGAGAAACTTGGCTCTTTCTCCATGGCATGTGCTGAATCCAGGGCACTGGCTAAGCTGGAATTAATGAAACAAAGGAGCAAACAGTGAGGGGCTGTGTCAAGCTGTCACAGCACTTGGCCAATTTTTTCTTTTGAAACTGAGATACAGCTGAGTCTTTTAGACAAGCCCAGAAGACAGTGAAGATTGCTACTTGAACTAGGAAAGAGATCTTTTTATGAGCTTCTCTCTTCATTCAAACATCATGCAGTTGCTTGATGAGGCATAAATCATACTTCACTAGCTGAATTCACACTGCTGTAAGTGAACACAAACATAGCCCACGAATCTGTCAGGGCTATGTCATTAAGCATCTGTCATATATCCTGGTCCCTCTCCTTTCCCAAGTTTTAACATCCTTACTTATTTCAGATTCAGTTTTCTGTTATTGATCTCTCATTTCAGAGGTCATTGGAACACATCAGATAATGTACCTGGGACCAAAATTGTCCAGGGTACCCTCTACATGTACCTTACTCACTGGACCACCATTCACAGAATCATAGAATGGCTCAGGTTGGAAGAGACCTTAAAGATCATCAAGTTCCAACCCCCCTGCCATGGGCAGGGACACCTCTCCCTAGAGCAGGTTGCTCAAAGCCCCATCCAGCCTGGCCTTTAACACTTCCAGGGATGGCGCATCCACAGCTTCTCTGGGCAACCTTTTCCAGTGTCTCACCACCTTCACACTAAAGAATTTCTTCCTAATATCTAATCTAAATCTCCCCTCTTCCAGTTTAAAACCATTACCCCTTGTCCTATCACTACACTTCCTGACAAGGAGACCCTCTCCAGCTCTCCTGTAAGCTCCGTTCAGATACTGGAAGGCTGCTATAAGGTCTCCCTGGAGCCTTCTCTTCTCCAAGGTGAACAGCCCCAGCTCTCTCAATCTGTCCTCACAGGAGAGGTGCTCCAGCCCTCTGATCATCTTCATGGTACTCTGCTGGACCCGTTTCAACAGGTCTATGTCCTTCCTGTGCTGAGGGCTCCAAAACTGGACACAGTACTCCAGCTGGGGTCTCACCAGAGCAGAGTAGAAGGGTAGAATCACCTCCCTTGAACAACTGTCTACTCTTCTTTTGATGCAGCCCAGGATGTGGTCATTTAGTAGCAGACCTGGGAAACTTGCCTCAACGTGCTTCCTATTTGCCAGTCTGGTAGCTTCTTTCTAGATGTTATCACAGAGCCTGAGTCTCACTATGTATTAGGTTTAAATCTGTGTGTATTGCTGGAGATACATGGGTGTGCAACTGTTCTGAGATGTGGATCATGGCCTGCTTCTGGCTGAGGGCTTCCCTTGTGCCATCCTGATGGGTGTAAGGGGCTGTCTTCCGTGAGAATACAATGGCAGCAATATTAAATCCTGGTAGAATAATATCCTTGTGAACTATTGAGTGTTTCACCATCATTTAATACTGCCTATTGAAACATTCTTCTGAGAAATTCAAAGATTTGCATGTTGAAACTCTTCTCTCTGAAGACCTCTCTCTCTACAGTTAGACCTAGTCTTCCTTCCTCTGAAATCATGGCAAAAGATCCAGAAAGTGGTGAAACTGTTTCCTTTTTTAACACAGACAAAGAATTCAATACTGGTCCATGTTAGAAAAGCGTGTGCATGTTATTAAGAACTTAAGGAGCCTACTCCCCCTTTTACCCTCTGTAATCCATCTTGTTTCCTTTACAGGTCCATAAATTCTTGTAATAGTCATTTTTGTAATTTTTGAAAAAGTAAAAGGGCTCCTCCACATCCAGAGGCTTTAAACTTACTTTCACTACATTAACAATCTACAGTTCCTCTGAAAGGAAACGTGCTCTGGTACCTGCTTTACAGCAGATTCCTCCTCAGGGTGTATCCTTTGCCTCCTTTGTCTGTACCAGGACGCTGTGTGCCAGGGAAAACAGAGGAGGAAGGGCTAAAGTAGAAGCCCTTGTTGGGAGAAATGGGACTGAAGTAGTAAGAAACTATGAAATAGGAGAACGGAGATCAAAATGCTGTAAGAATAGAAAGGAGAGATGTAGCCAGTGAAGGAAAGAGCAGCATAAATATCATCAGGAACTGAAAGTGAAATTTATTGTGTGAAGTAGCATTTCATGATAGAATACAGCAAAACAAAGAATAATTCCCTTTGTGGCAGGAATTACTGGGTGATGTTCTTTCATTTATGGTATAAGGGTTGTCAAATAAGATGAATGTCAGGATACTTTCCAGCCATTCTGGCTGTGCATTTATACCTGCTCTCCCATTACCTACTCAACAGGGCGACTGATGTTTTCCAGACGTACTGTCCCTTCCACAGCACTTGTGAAAAGTGAATGCAGCTCATTAAGCTTCGTACCAGCACTGGCAGGAGCCACCAAGAGACCAAATGTCTGTTGCCAAAGAGGACACAAACACAGTTATGACACTTCACGGCTGTCTTGTTACACATCAGCAGAGAAATGATAGATACTCAGAAACCTGGGTATTGAACGAGAAAAGGTGGGGGTTTTTTCATTAGAGACGTTACTGGTCTGAAAAGAACAAATGCAGAACTGGGCCTTGGCACCTAGTTTTGCAAAACCTATACTGAGGAGTACTTAAATGTTTACTGGAGTAGGGCTAATTACATTGAGAAATAGTGATGCATTAAAGTAATAAGACAACAGCTTTTATTTGAGGATAAATTTAAGTGTCAAGATAAATTCTCTCATTTGATTGGAAGGTAAACGCTGGAACAAGTATGACTAGTACTTGCTTAATAGTACAATGTTTAATACCATTATTTATTTTAGACGTAGTGATTGCGAACAAATTTTGTCAAATATCTAGTTCAACATTTGGCTTTGTTGGAAGACACTCTTGAGGATTTGGAAGGTACTTCTGAACAGAAAATAACTAGGTATCATAGCAAAACTTTGAAGCTAAATAACCATATCCTTGTTTCACAAAGCGGGAAGTGGAGTCAGGTGGGAAGGTGCTATTTTGGTAGTGCATACACTTAGCTTCATACCCACAGGTAAGCCCGTGTTCAACAAAGTGCTTGATAAGTGTGGAAATCATGCTTTTAAGTGGTTCAGTGAAACGCAGGGTTACCATTAATATCAAGAGAGCCGGAACTAGAGCTCAGACATCCAGTTTCCCATTTTAGGCCCTCCCTACTCAGTTGCCTAACTCCCTTTAGTTTTTGGCTTTTCTCCTAAGAAAACAACATTTATGACAGCACACATTTGCTTTCTAATCCATCCATCCTCATCTGTTAAGAGCTGCTGAGCAGCTCTAGGCAAATGTGATAGAAAGCTGAAACGTGAGGCTCGTTTCTACCAGTTACGTGGAAATATGTAGCTCTGTAAAAGAAAGAGCTCCAGTGTAAGCACTGATAGAAATAAGGGCCACAGCATGAAATTATACTAATGAAATTATAATAAAAACTATCTTTCGTTAAATACAATATAGGAGATCCTCCTCAAACTACAAATCTGATAGAAATAACTTTGCTAGTTCTGTTGATCACACAGGTGCTCGTTTACTTTGGCAAACCAAGACATTAATTGCACAGTAGTTTTGCACATGGCTAGTTCTGCCACATCCCACGGTACAGATTTCAACTTAAGTCTAGTCATCTGTAGCCAAGGCTGGTACCTGCCTTAGCTGTAAAGCAAAGCAATGAAAAATCTCAAAACACAGCTCATCTGGCACCTGGCTTGTTACCAGTGCTGCAAAACACGTTTATCTTGATGTAGCATTACTTTCCTAACTCAATTGTGGAATGCTGCAATTGTCAGCGAAGGAAAATGGATGTTTTCAATAACATGCATTAGAAAATGTGTGTACGTGGCACTCCACAATTCAATGAAGCTGTGGGCGGATAGAAGCATGGAGGTGAGGTGACGCCTGGAAAAGTTCTTTCTTCTTCTTCTTCTACCGGCCCAGAGGACTGATGGCTGCTGATGGATGTCTCAGTTGGGCAGAGCGCCTGCAGTTCACCCCGCGTTGAGATTTGTGTGTTTGGAATCTTGCCATCTCCTGTCACCTTCGCTTCCTTTGCAAAGGAGAGGCAACATCCCAAGTTACGGCCCTGGTGAACTTTGTCCAGGTGAGTACAAAGTCTGAGCTCATTCCTTACGGGAGACAGGAGCAGACCAAGCACCAGGCACCGGTGGCCGCAGGTCAGCGGAACCGAGTGGGACCCAGCCTGCCTCTGCTCCCAGCATCACAAATTTCATATTGGCTTTGCCCTCTGCTGACTGGTCCCAAAATTGCAATGCTGGACACCCTCGTCCTCCTGGCAGCCAGGTGCAGGCTCCGTTGCAAGCCACAAAACAGTGACTTGGGGTTATTTTAGATTATGCACAGTCCATGGAACTCTACAGACTATACTCAGCTGTGGAAATGAAGGAAAAGATGTGGTATGAGACTGCCAAGTTATAACCAAAGCCTATTTTGGGTGTTTATTTATGCAGTAGAGTCTCTAGTATCGTCCCTGGAGAGGCCACGCTGCCCAGAAGAGTGGGTGGCTGCGGTGTATTCTTGCACTCTGGAGTCATGAGGGGAAATACAAACTCAGTCCTCCGCTGAATGAGGCTCCTGCATTCTGTTACCTTTCTGATGGCTCACACATGATTGTGTGACCGCTGTCCCTTGGGCTCTGAGGTCAGTTCTGTGTGTTCTGCATTTTTGCCATTTCTGGTGGAAGTTCTAGTCCATATTTAGATCTTTTGCTGGTTGCTGTTTAGATAGCTATACTCCAGAAGCATGTGTTTATGTGCATGCATCCCCCTGCCCCATGCAGTAATTCAGCAGGCATTACCTGAACTGCTGTGCAGAAACCTCTGGGTGCAGAGGCTTTGTGATGAAGATATTAAAAACTTTTTTTCTTTCAAGTTTGCTGTATGTTCTCCTTCGGACTTTTCCTATTGATTTCTCAGCAGGTTTAAGGCTAATACATAGATGATATTTGGAGTGCAAAGTTCTTTGCCCCAGAGAGATGTCAAAATTTTAGATAGTGAATCATAACCACCTATGAGATCAGTCACATTTTTGTTCCTGCACTGTGGAAAAAACAGACCCAGAAAGGACTGGAGAAGAAGACTTGGCAGATCCTTCTAGTTGTTCAGCACAGAAATCTATCAGGGTGATAGATGTATGGATTAAGACAGTTTATGCAGTCCAGTCTGGTCAAACACATTCTTCAAACATGTTTAATAAGGTAGAGGGGTGGCAACTGCAAAGTGTGAGTTGTCTGGAGCAGGTAAGGCAAGTCTCGAGATCCATCTCCACATCAGCAACTGTTTCGGCTACCAGCAGAGATCCTACAGCCACTGCTCAACCCTAAGATCCCAGCAAAGAAATCAACAGTTCGTCGCTGTGTTTAGAACAATAAGCATATCCATCTTGTAGCTGCAGTTCCTTCAGCAGCTATACATGCATGAGGAAAGCTGGAACAGGGTGCTGGCAGCTTTTGGCCACCTGTCAAGTGGCTGCCTGTCATCTGCCCAACTGGCTATGTTAAGCAAATGGTTTTAAATCTCCAGCAGGTAGATTTGCAAGTTTTGCAGCTACTTCTGTCCCATTACCTGCTGAGAATGGTGATGAGACGAGCAGCCAGCTGATGTGGTTCTACTTCCTAGATGGTATTTCATGTCATGCATACATGGCAGTTATCTCACTGGCCGTTTGTCAGTTTTCATTGTCGGTCATTTAAACCCTCTTGCTGTGTTTTCAAAGAGCTCCAGTTTGTGTGCAGCCTGAGTTTACAGGTCACAAATGGGCTTCTCTATTTTTTTCAGTGACACATGTTTCCTTTTCCATGCTGGCATGTTTTCTCTCATCTTACACAAGTGTTCCAGAAGCAAAAGCCATGTCCTTCGCAGGGCTGCCCTGCAGCTCTGGGCACGTACAGCTCTGGGAGTTAGGTGTCACTTGTCACAGCTGTAAGCGTGACAAGTATTATCAAGAGATAAAAGTATGTACAGTGTAAGTGCTAGGGTCTCTAAGACTGAATCTTCCAGTTCTCCAGAAGCAGCCAGAGCAATTTCTATCTGAAGTATCATAGAATCTTAGAAACATCTAGGTTGGAAGAGGCCCTTGGGATCATCGAGTCCAACCGTCTGCCCTACTCTGCAAAGTTCTCCCCTACACCACATCTAAACCACTCTTAAACACGTCCAGGGATGGTGACTCAACAACCTCCCTGGGCAGCCTATTCCAATGCCCAACCACTCTTTCTGTGAAAAATTCTTTCCTAATGTTCAGTCTAAACCTACCCTGTATGCTAGATATTCAGCAAAACAATCTTTCATTAAAAGAAACTATTAAGAATAAACATTGCAACATGGTGTGACACTGAGAAAAAGCTGCTTGCAATTATTTCAGAGCTGGGACTTTTTGTAACTTAGAGCCTAAGTGAGATGTCAGGTGTCAGAGAATTTTTAGCATCAAGAAAAGGTAACTCTGCCTGTCAGTCAGTGCTTCATTCTCCTGATTGTCAGACTTAATGCAAAATTTTCTTCATTTGAAGTTTACATCTTCAGGCAGTATCCATCCATTGGGCATGGCAGATACTGCCAGGAGTGGTAAGCTTAAAATTAAGCATTTTATCATTCCCCTTTTCAAACTTTCCTTCTTGCAAACCAACCTCACTTCATTCAGGATCTCAGCTTTCTTTAACCTCTACCTTTCTTCTCTGCTGGGTTCTCTGCTGTTATTCCTCCTCTTTCTTCTCCAGTGCTACTCTGTACATGAAGTCTTCCCTACAGTCAGTAGTGCAATACCTTCTGTGTCAGAGTCTCTACAGCTTTGTATTCATTCCACACCATATTTTTGTGTTCTCCCCAACACTGTGATATTTGTCTCTCTGCAGCTACCCATCCCCTTTGCTGCAGAGCTGCAGTTGGGTTTTTTTCAGTACGTGTGATACCTTTCTTTCAGCCTCAGCGAGCCCTACCTATTTTTTCCAGATGTATCTTTGCCAAGACCACTCTGAATGCTGACTCTGTCCTCCAGCATTTGCCGTCCCTCCCAGCTTGCCATCTCCTGGAGATTTAGTAAGTGTGCTCTTCCCTGTGGGAGCCAAGAAGGGAGTGAGGCTGCCCGAGGCACCAGAGCACGAAGGGACTGGAGAAAGTGAAGTAAAGCACCGAGGCATTTTTGCTCTAGCGCTTCATGCTCTGGCTCTTTGGTGAGCAGCACATCGTGAGGCTGGGGGGCACATTTGCGGGTCCCTTGCTGTGCGCTCTGCTGAGCCTAGCTCCAGCAGGCCAGGCTTTTAAGGCAGGAGGTCCTGGGCCAGCTTAAAGTGATTTTTGAGGTAAGCCAGGCGGCATGAAGGCGTGTTCTCCTGAATGCATCTGCCTTTGTCTCTAACCACTTGCTCTAAGCTGTGGCAACTGGTTTCAGGAGTTGATAGAAAAAAAAAAATTCCCTTTTGCAGCTTAAATGTATTGCTTCTCAGTGTAATTGAGTCTCCCTCCTTGCTCCTTTTTATTACAAGAGGATGGATAAGCATCAGATTTACTCTTCCAAACACACTCAATACTTTGTATACCTCATCATGTCACTCTTTATTTCTTTTATCTCTTGCTGACAACAAGAACTGAGCTTTCACTTCTTTTTCTTGCAGAAATCTTTCTGTACTTCTAATTGCTTTTGTCACCCGTGTCTGCACTCAATTTCTGATGTGGGTTTTGCAATAGGATGTTCAGAAAGAGTTTCAGGCCAGGGATGACCTTTACATTTCAATATTATTAACCTATGCTGTTCCACTGGTGACATTTGTGTTGCTCCAGGGAGCAAAGGTTTCCACTGAGCAGTGAACAAGAGCTCTCCTGTCCATTTTACAGAGGAGCCACTATTACTACAGAAATATGGCTGAGGAACCTAAGCTAGTTCCTCACCTGCAAATCACCACCTATTTATCAGTCGTATTTAACCAGTTTCAAGGCCCAGTGATAAGGATGATACTCTTGAAACCTGCTGTGTGTGGAGGAAGCAACTGCTGATTGTAGAGCACAACACGAGTTGCCTATGGGACAGTGTTGCTGTGGGTTAAACCCAAGGGGCAGCTCAGCCCCACGTAGCTGCTCGTTCACTGCCCCCAGAGAGGAGGACGGGGGAGAACTGGAAGGGTAAAAGTGAGAAAACTTGCGTGTTGAGATAAAGATAGTTTACTAAGTAAAGCAAAGCAGAACAAGGAATTCATTCCCTGCTTCCCGCTGGCAGGCAGGTGTCCAGCCACCTCCAGGAAAGCTGGGTTCTGTCATGCTTAACAGTGACTTGAGAAGACGAACACCAACACTCCAAACATCCCCCCATTTCTCCTTCTTCACCCCCGGTTCACTGCTGAGCACGATGTCATTTGGCATGGAATACTCCTCTGCTCAGTTGGGGTCAGCTATCGCTGCTGTGTCCCCTCCCAAATTCTTGTGCAGCCCCAGCCTGCTCACTGTGGGGGTGAGAAACAGAAAAGACCTTGAGGCTGTACGAGCACTGTTCAGCGATAGCTAAGACATCCCTGTGTTATCAGCAGTGTTTTGGTCACAGATCCGAAACACAGCACCATACAAGCTGCTACAAAGAAAATTAACTCTATCCCAGCCAAAACCAGTACAAGTATTTAGGCGGAACTGAGCAAAACTTGATTGCTGTGGGCTTAGCTGTTTCTTGCAGAGAGGCACCCCAGCTGCCTCCAAATGCTTGAGGAGCCAGAAGAGCTAGCGTCCCTTTGGTAGTTTTTCCATGCACCATAAGGGCAAAAATTGGCCTTAATTGCCCTGAGCAGCCTCCCTGAGGACCCTCCACCCCACCAGCACTCTCTGCTCAGGTACAGGCACAAGAGCGACAGTTCAGCCAGGACTTGAGCCTGCTAGAGGATGAAATATGTGGCATGAAATTGTATTCATGTCACAGAATGACTGAGACTGGTAGGGACCTCCAGACATCTCTATTCTGATCCCAGTCAGGAATTCAGTGCAGGTTTTGTCTACTCTGGTCTTGAAAACCTCCAAGGACTGGACAGCATGACCTCTCTGGATGACCTTTCACACTGCCTGGATATCTCAACCTCTCTTGCTTCAATTTATACCTCTTGTTACTTGTCCTCCCACTCCATGCTATGAGAAGCGTGTCTACTTGATGACTCCGCACAGGCACTGGAGGGTCTGTTAAGTGCCCCTGAATGCATTTTTTCTCCTGGCTGAACCAGTCCAGTTGCCCCTGCATCTCCTCCAGTGCCCCACCATGCTGGAGTCCCTCCCATGAGCTACCTCCAGTTTGTCCATGCCCTTCCTGAATTGTGCAGCTGAAAACTGGACATTGTACCCTAGATGTGATCTAACAACTGCCAAATAACTCATTACTTCCCTCTATGTACTAGCCAAACTTCCGTTATTACAGCCCAAATCCAGTTAAAACCTCCTACCCTCCCCCCACTACAGGTTTCTCTGTTTTGTTGTTGTTTGGGGGGGAGGGAGGGGTTAAGGTAGAAGAGTTTTCAAATCCATTTCACATGTGGTTGTGACTGCATCAACTGAAATGGTACCTTCTATGGTACTAGAACTGAGTAGCCAAGGAAGGGCTCAAGGAAAGCCAATGCTGTGGAACAGCGTGTTGAGGAATCCCAACCTGCTCTGTATCCCCAAACCCTGGCTTTTATTATGCTTTTTTCTTCCTAAGGAAGTAATTGCTTAGTACTTTCAGTTTTCTGCCCATAAATGTCCCCACCTACTGAAACACATCACCTCGCTCCATGCAGTGTACATACAATTGGCTGCACCACAGGTTTAAATGCACGATTTCAGTAAAAAGGGCAGATGTCCAGAATATCTCTCGTAAGTGACTCGTTTGTGCTTTATGATAGCCAGTAAGGCAAGGCTGGAAAAATACATCATCTGATCAAATAGTGCCTGTGTATAACAACAGTACTTGTTCCATGTCTTTAAAAGTGCTTTGGCTTCATCAATTCTCATACTTGATCCCTAAGTTAATCAAAATAAGAATTAAATCATTAAAACAACTGTGAGATTTTAATATCTTATTGTGCTGTTTGGGATGCATATTCCGAAGTGTTGGGGAAATATATTAATCTAGTCATAAGGGCAAGGTTATCATTCATGGACCTATTAAGGAAGATGTTACAAATATGAAATGCACTAATGGGTTTGAAAAGTGTGTTTAGATGGTTGATACAGGCAATAGTACACTACAACCCCATGAAATCTAGTACCTGCTTCAATAAAAAAAAGGACGAGAAGAAGAATTAATCATTGCAAATTTATTAAATGGAACAGCAAATTCCAGATAGCTGAGTCACATAACAGATGACCAGTGCAAGGGGAAGTCTCTTTTCTTTGCATAAACCGAGTCATCAAGCTGGTAAATTGACTCAGGAACTTCATATTCCATGGTACTCTGAAACAAATAAACACAATATCGTATTTTATGTTGAGATGTTGATCTGAATACGACTTTGCATTCAGTTATGTATATCTGGTCTTTCCCAAAACTGGAAATGAAATAGTTTCAAATTCTAGCACCAGGAGATTAAGAGGAATGAGAGTTTGGAAATTTAGTTAAGTGTCCAAGTGTGTTATTTGTATTCTAACACAAATCCTCCCTCGTCACACAGTTCTCTTTCCATCCCGACCTAGCTCCACAGTCCTTCTTTCAGGGTGTGGAGGCATGGCGTGCATCTTGTGGCCAGATTGGCTGAGGCTAAAATTTACTGCTATATATAAGGTTAGGGCATCATTATAGAGCAGTGGCTTCTGTTCTACCCATTTAATGAGATCCATTGGATAGGATAGCAACTCTGCTAAGAGTACTTCACACAGAATACTGTGAAGCAAGTTTTCTCTAATGGTTTTTGAACTGTTTTGCCCAAAAGCAACAGGGACTCTCTCTCTGTTTGGCTTATTTTAGTGGTTGTCAGCTCATTCAGTTTTTCTAAACAGATCTGGACAGCACTACCTGTCCCTACAGGTTTCATAGCTATGAAACATTTCCTGCAAGCTTGTGTGTACTTAACAACACAAGACCAGCTGCACTGGCTCAAAGCAGAGATCCATCTAGTTCCTTATCTGCCTTTCATCCAGGAGAAGCAATGAACACCCAGGACTGTGCCTAAAAACAGCAAACAACTAACAATGCTGCTCTACAACACTCTCCAAAGTCTTTTGTTCCTTTCCAAAATGGTTTAATCCTGAGTATACAGCAAATGTATTCTTTGCTTGCCTTTTTTTTTTTTTTGCAGTTTTACTTTCCCATCTTTCTGTCCTGTCCCCAAAAAACCCCAACCCTTTCAGTCTATAGCTTGAAGTAATTCTTATATTGTAAGCAGAAAATGTTGATCTATTATTGTGGGGTAAAAGACCAGAAGAGAGGCTGAAAAAGAGGACACTTAGACATTGGCTATTTCCCATTAAAGCTCACTAAGACCTTTAATAGACACTTTCAAAGATGGATATGCAAGTGCCAGGTAATATTATGAGATCTCACTGTCTTCCTTCCTTACATCCTCACCCCTGCTCTTTCTAGTTAATGTTTACTCCAAAACAGGTCCTAATTCTCATGTGAGGGTGATTCCCACCTGCATGCAGAGAGGTGTATTAGACTGAAGGTCTCCTGGAAAAGAGTGAAGCCCAGTTTTTGTGTTCCAAGTACAATTTACACCCTCCTTTTAAACTTTATAATCTCTGTAGCATTTCTATTATTTTGCAGAGGATGAAAACTCCTCCTTATTCAACCTTAAAGAGAGAATGAAACAATCCTTTTCTCAAGAGAGTACACTGTAAGTCCCCGAGCATTAAAAAAATACGCATTTCTGCCCAGACACACCCCCTTCTAGTGACCATATGAAACATCGACGTGGCTATCTAGGCTTGTACTAGTTCTCAGTAATTCCTTCTGTCATGAGGATCATCATTATTAAAAAAATGTGAACAAATTCTTTTCACTTTTGGATGCCTACTTACCACTGCTTTCAATAGTTCTTCCATTCCGAGGCTGAAAAATATAGTAATTAGATGGTTGTGCAGAAGTATATTTATAAGCAGAGCAAAATATATCTCCCACCATGCAGACAGAGTACATAAGAAGACTGCAGAAAGATTTCCTTTAAAGGGCCAAGTCAAATAGCAGGGGGATCCATGCAGCATGGGTTTTGTCTTTAAATCTGGGAAATATTCATTTAGCGTGTGTCCAAACAGCTAAACAGTCTGGCTTTAATTATCTAAGTATTAAGGGTCTTGGTCCCTATTATTTGGGGTACTATGTAGATGCCTCAGAAAGAGCATATAAATACCAGCACTGAAAGTACCTGGCTGGACACAGCTGAAGTAACCTAAAAGGTAAGTGACAGCTGAATTGGGACTCTGGTTACCTGCTACGACCTACTTTATAACTTTCTTTTTTTTTTTTTAAGGATATGTTGAAAATGTTCCTAAAAAGTAGATTGGTGTTAATCACAGAGTGTGTCTAAACCAGCTTATTCTGCATTAGACTGTGCCATAGTTTAGCAAGGCAACGGGTGAAAAATGTGAGAGAAGTGATGATGATGTCCCTAATTTTGCTTTGGCTTTTCACCCTGTGTGCAGTGTGCCATTACATACCAGCCAGTGCTTTCAGATGAAGGGGACATTCAGCTCATGAACATGTCCTGTCTGGTGGATTCAGCATCAGTGCACCTCAGCAGTCTCTTAGAGATACAAGCCACATACTATCCTTATCTTAGGATGATTTGGCTCAAGATAAAAAACATCTGCAGAGTCACCTCTTCAAATAAAAAAGTCCTTAACCCACTGGTACCCCAGACCTCACTATCTTCTTGTGGTTTAGCTTAACCAGAGCTTTTTAAGCAACTGCCACCCTAAGCTTTCAAGTAAGGATTATTTGGCCTCTACTCAGAACCAGTGCAGTAAGAATTTGTGAAGGGAAACAGCTGCTTGTCCATGGATATATACAATGTTGTCTGTGATTCAGAATCTTTATAAAGTAAAACTCAGATACCCTGAAAAGGAAAAAAGGCCGTCCCAGAGTCCCACGACTATCCTGTAAAAAAAACACACAAACAATAACAAATACTTTAAACTCAGTTCCATAGATCTGTTGACAAGTTTCAGTGGCATTCCATCAGAATATCAATAATTCAGGGCCTTTTTTAGCAGCATGCAAACAACAAGATGTTGATAGTCCCCAATGCCCATTCATCTGCAATGCTGATTAAAAATTTATACCCAAAGGGCACTGTCAAGAACAACCCATTCTGTCCAGTGTAAATAGACTAAATTACCATAATTAAAGTTTCACGGGCTTTAGAAAAAAATGTATAAAAACTCTACACATGGTGGATTGCTTTGCAGAAGCAGGCTCAGCACAACTTATTTCCCAACCACCAAAAAAAACCCCAAGCTGACTTCCAAAAAGAAGCAGCAAACGATACAGGGGAAGGGCCAACCTTCCCTGTCCATTGCTACTCACTTGTCTTCATGTCTACATACCTTCTTTGTGAACTTTGCAGCAGCAATCCGTGATTCCTGCAAGTGGACAGTGCAAGTTAATCAAGATGCTGTCATTTCTCTGGTCTGTTACAGTCATCCTCCATCACTAACATTCCATCTCCGCCCCACATGAGAAAGGAGGGAGTATTATGCGCCACGCAAGAACAGCGACAAACAAATCTTTTTAAAGACTGATTTTAGATCTTGCCTTAGCCAGTGCTATGCCTTTCGTTACCATCCTTCAACACACCTCCCTGACTGTAGAGCAAAGCCCAGCCACGCTCTGGGAGGTGAAGCAGAGTGGACGGAGTGGCTGCAGCAGCTCCATTCCTCAGGCGTGAATTGTACTGATAGCTCTTACCTTGTTAAAAACTGGCTGCTCTCCACCTCTCAGACTGCCCTCAGTTTTAACCCAAACACGATTGCTGGCTTTAAGCCTTCCCCTGCACCCTTTATACTTCAGGAAATTACTCGTTTTTCTACTCGGCCTTACATCAAGGAAGAGAAACTTCCCTGTGACTTCACGGGAGCAGACTGAGCTCCAAGTCTGTCAAAGCTCTGACCCTGCAGTCTGGGACCTCTGGTGTGGGAGCCTTCCTGACCACGGCACGGCTGCCTGATCCCAGCTGGGGACAGCTGTGTGTGCCACAGCCACAGCTACAGCACTGAATGGGTTTAGTTACCTGGGGTGGGCTTGAAAAACCTGCACATCTAATGAGCAAGGATGTGAAGACAGGGGAGGAGAACACGGGAAAAGCATATGGACGGGGAACTGGAGAGGAGGCATTTAAAAAGACAAAATATACAAGCAAGCAAGAGGGAATCAAGACGCAGGGTATGGGGTGAGGATTGCTTCTTTTTAAACTCTTCTTGGTTCAGGCCTCAAGGCAATGATTTATAGAGCAACTGGCATCAACTTGCAGGACTATGAAATACTGTGGAAGAAAAAAGTGCTTGCTTGATCAAGGTGCTTTAAAAGATGCAGATGAGGATACTACAACAAGGAGATACTGTGAATGCTGACTTTGTTCCAAATTGATTATTACTTATCTATCAAAGACAGACTGACCCATAACTTACCCTGCAGTTTCAGACATCCTAGCTGATTTATAACAGATTAAAGTTTACTCTGTGGAAGAAACATGGTAAAAACAGAGCTTCTAGTTGGTGTGTTGGCTTGACTTTAAGATGGAGATTTCAAATTCTTATGGAGGTGATTGTGATGTTGCTGGGTTTAGATATTTAGCCCTTTTTGATTCCTGTGCCACCTGCAAAATTTACCCAAAGATCAGATACTGAAACTAAATAATCTGTTAGCTTTCCCAAATGATCTGAAGTTCTCCGGAGTTCAAGTCCCATTAATGCTTTAGCAACTGCCAACTGCCATTGGCTTCGCCTTTCACGGTGCTGAGGCATCCCTCCTTCTCTTGAAACACCATCTAGCTTCTCTAGAAACACCATCTACCTTCTCTACACAATCTGTAACTGTGACTGAATCAAAATGTTTCTAGAAATCCACACAAGTACAGGATCATGTGGGAAGCTGAAGCCCAGTTCAAATCAGCAGGGTTTTGTAACTGTTTCATTGGGTGCACTGTTTCATCGTGTTTACAGTGTCTTCTCAAGATTCCTCATGGGCTAAGAAAGTACAACTTCATGTTATAAGAGATTTTATCAGATGGGTTAAAATCTGTGCTTTCTGCATAGTTCTTTTTTCTTTATCTCCCATTTAGATTTGATCTCCCACTTAATTAGACCACAGTGAGAAATCATGTTGCAGATATGTAGCTGATATTGGTCAAGTCTCTTGAAAGGATATTGTATGAGATCCAGCTCCCAGTCTTGAGGATGCTTAACAGAGCATAACTTTACTTTTTTGCAGAGTTAGTAACTGAAGTAGTAATGAGAAATAGAGCTCCATTCAAAGTTACCTGATGATTCTTGATCTCCCCTCATTAGCTAAACTGCAGAAGTATAGAAATCAATACTGAACTCAAAACATTTATTAGACATTTAAGACTGAAATGCTAGAATTTTTAATACACTCAACTTCTGTATTATAGAGTTTCACGGCTGCTTTAGGAAAACATGTTTGGAATTATAATAAGCTAAAGACACTGGCAGGAAGAGATATTTAAATACATAACAAAAATACTTTCTATTACTCTCCTGAAGCTTCTACTCATGTTTTCAAAAAACAGAGGACTCAAACTCCACAAGTAAATTGGCCTTTTTATTATACCCCAGGGGCTGAGTGAATATTACAGGAAAGGCTCTTAATAAACTGGTGATAATTTTAAAAAATTATATAAAGCAGAACTGACACCAGGCTTGGTCCTAATATGACAGCACCAATGAGGAAGAGCTATACACAATAATGCTTCAACTTAATCTTTTGTATCTGACTCAGATGTACAAAAAACCAAGCTCAGGTAGAGTATTAAAATCAGTAAAGCAACTTATATGCCTTAGCGTGAGCTGTTCAGTGTGCTGTTGATCCATAGTTGCATATATTTTTAGCATATCTAACCCTGTATTACTCAAAAGTGAGGGTTGGGTTAAAATCCTGACCCCCATCTGTAAGTAGATGTTTTGATTCTTGAGCTCTGAATTGATGAAAAAATAGCAGTTTGATATATAATTTAATGGAGCTGAGAATTATAGGCAAACTACTAAGGAGAAGTAAAAAGTATTTTATATACTCTCCTACATCTCCTAACCATGACATTAGATTACACATTACTGTTTGCAGAGAAACATCAGAAAGTTGGATTTGGAGGGGCTGCTTTTTAAGTTTAAGGAGGGAGGGGACGCTTTGATGTAAAAGAAGCGATTACACCTTACCTCATTTATGTGCATGCTGTTGAATATGGAATAACAAAGATCCAAAACAGTGCTGGAGATCTGCAAAGCCAAGGAGTACTTTAATACATTTGCTGAGAGGATGAAGTGTGGATTGTTTGACAGAGAACAGGCAAGATTCGGATCCCAGCACAATGTAAACTGTTCCACTAAAGTGAGTCAGAGCAGGGCAAGACTTACTGAAGATGCTGTAAGCTGACAGACTAGTATTTTGCACGAGGACAAATATACACGATACTACTAAGGACTGCAATACAGTCTTCAGCTACAAAGAAACCTAAATTTACCTCTTCCATTTAAAATACAATTGCCAAGCATTCTATGAATAGGTTTGGGTTCTGGCATATTTAATCTACACTCAATTTAATCCATAAGCATTTCAGTCTATAATCTTTAGCCATGTACTGAAATACATTGTCAAATGCTCACTGCCACAAGGCAAGGATTTGCTAATGTATGCAATCATGTTAGACAAGAAATAACTACAGCTCCAAAGGAAGTAAAAGGGAAGCCACCTGAAAAACATGCTGGGAACTATTTTCCACCAGTCTGGCTTTACAAAACTGAAAGATTTCAGAAAAAAAAAATCAGCACAAAATGCTTAAAGTTTCCAGTTAATTTTTTGATCCTACAAAGATTTTCTCTCCACTTTGAAAATGAAAATGACCCTTGGGCTCAGTATAAAATGCAGTGAGGCCGGTCTGTCAAAGTTACTCAGCAATCTAAAGTATTTGCAAGCTCTGGGGCAGACACCACGGCAGAAGGGAGCTGTGAAACCTCCCCATCACTCCCAGCTCCTCTGAGCACGGTCCACCCACCACCACAGAGCCAGGACCAGGCAGGACCCTGCCTGTAACTCTGATAGCACTGACCAGCACTTCTTGCATCAGTGGTAGCTACTACCCTGATGGGAAGAAGAGCACATTTTACTCTTCATCAAAGATAGAGTTAGCTCTGCAGGGAGGAGAGCACATACACCAGCAAACTTGCTCTCTGCTCTCCAGAGCCACTGGCTCTCAGGAGGAGGCTCGGTCACCTGCAGCTGAAGATGCTGAGGGTTACGTGCAGCAATTAGTCTGGCTGAAGGAGAGTCCCAGCAGATCAAACAGATTACCAAAGTCAATTTACCTGGGGTTGATTAGACAGTTCCATCCAGTGACTGAAACACAGCGCCAGTTGCTTTGAAAAAATAAAGATCAGACATTAACAGCAGGGCTTTCACACCTTGGGACCTGCATTTCACAGAGTTATAGAATTTTCATGCTCCGAAGGGACCTCTGAGATCATCAAGTCCAACCATACAGACACAAATAAAAACAAAACCCAAAACAACAAAAGCCCCACCACAAAAAGACAAACCCCACAAAACAAATCACCCAAGCCAACAATCTCGGCATACTAGTGGTGCAGGGAGCCAGGACTGGCTGGTTATGAGCCCACCTGGCATTTGCCGATCCCAGTATCCCACTCTGGATCACATCCCTGGCCCTTTCCTGTCCCATCCACCTCCCCACGCAGCAAAGGGCTTTATTCTCCTCCCTACCCTCTTCACCACCCATCCCAAGGATTCCACAGCAGATTCCCAGTCGGTTGCCAACTTCCTACCTCGTTTCCCTGCCCGGTTTCCCACCTCCCCCGGCCAGCTCCGCGCTGGCCCGGCTCTGCCCTACTCCCCCCGCTTTCCGAGGGTCCGGCGGAGAAGGCAGAGGGGACATACCTGGCTTTTGGGCAGGTCCACGCTGTCCCTGGAGCGCAAGAAAGGCTGGGGGAACCCTGCGGGGACACAGCGGGGTTGGGGGGAGAGGGGACACGGCTGTGCCGAAATGCGGGATGGGGGGGAGAGCACCGCAGAACCGGTACCCCTGGAGGGGATGCGACCCTTTACGAGGTTTGGGGGTTCGCTTGTGTGTGAGCTTGTGTGTCCCCCCCTTCCCCGGTACCGGGTCGTACCTGAGCCCCGCGGGAGGGCGCAGAGGNGCGAGCAGAAGCAAGGGAGCTGCTTGGGGGTTTGATTTTAATGAGAATTATTCAGTTTTGCAGCAGGGCTTAACTGAATCTCTGGGAAATATTCCTCCTCATGGCAGCTTGGGAAATTAAGTTTGCCTTCTAATCGGAAAGGATGTGAACTTTCATATCAAACAAGCCCTTGCCCATCTTATTACCCTCTCTTTACCTTCCTGTGAAATGAGGAAAGCCATCCACCTCTTGTTTCATTTCATAGTAGGTAGTTGTAGACAAGGCATAGATCTGCTCATAACTGAGGGGTGATTCTCTGTTCCTCCTGATTTAATCGTTCAGTTTGACTTTGGAAAATGCTGCCCGGTTTTCTCTGTGCTAGTTCTAGGGGTGATGCTTTCTAATCACATCTGAGACGGCGAAAGGCAGAATCCTCCCGACCTCTGTTTTATAGACTTTGGGTCTGCTGAAACAAATGCATATCCAGTTGTCCAATTTATCACATAAGTAGTAGGGATGTTTGGGAGGCAATGGCTCCATGTGGGATACAAGACATAAAAAACTGCAGAGGGTTATTATTATTGGCAGCCCACCTCATCTCATAATGTCCCTCAATGGCTGTGCTGCTCACTAGAAGGATGACAGCAGGACTGCTCCTTGGTGAGAGCATCTCAGCATCTCAGAGCAGTCAGAGAGGAGACACACCTGCTTTCTCACAGAGAAGAAAAGGGGAGTCAGACTTCAAGTGACTTCATCAGCTCCACAACTGTGCAGCTTAAGCTCATAAAGAGGGGCAGGAACAGCTGAGTGACCCCAGCGCTGTTAGATCACCCTCTGTTCCTTCCCCTGGGAGAGGCCATCTTTGCCTCATCACAAGCCTTTGGGTGCAATAATCTGTGCAGGGAGCTGTCAGGAGAGCTCAGACGCTGCTATAGCAGGCACTCAGCTGCCAGCCGCTCACTCATCTTGGCTGGAAATGGGACTTTCAAGACAGAATAGTATTCGAAGAAATTATTCCCTCTGACTGTAGAAATTTCACCCTTTGTGGGAGCTAAAGTAGATCGCAGTGAGTTTCTTGATGATGGTTTCTCATAGCAAATCCTCTCAGGCTTTCAGTCACAAGGACATGGCAGGGTTCTTGGAAGCCCATACCTTTTTTGTATGTTGACCCTCCCTTCTGTCCAAGTCCATGCAATCCTGCAGTGAAAGTGTTTGTTAGATTTTGTCAGAAAAGGAGGATGGCATTCTATTGTTGATGGCATCAAGAAGCAGGTTCCCGTTTAGTGTACTTTCATTTAAGACAAAGTGGTCACAGAAATGTGAAAGCAGAGGCCCGCTAGTGTGAACTGGGCTCATCAGAGAGAGACAGCAATATGGTAGAAGGTAAAGGCACTCTGAAGGATTCCCCACTTTCATATTAACTGTCTTCTTTCTGTCTTTTGGCACTTTAACCAAACTGAAAATTATTGTTCACCAGCAGTGTTTCTGTTGCCACGCTTGTTGCAGACTTTGCACCCAAATCACTCCCATGCTGTAGAAACATGGGATCTTAGAGAGCCATTCTAGATTCAGTGTTTATAACTATCTTTTTGAATACTATTAGATACTAATACCTTTAAATCCTAATTATTTGCTACATTTTCAAGTAGAATGATATTGGTTACCAAGTTGCTAGTGATTATTCACTGTAATGGGAATTGGTTCTCTGGCTTTCCCTGTCTGGTAATAAAGGAACAGTCTGCTGCTTTCTCTCAGACTACTCATTATCTGCCTAAATTTCCACTTCTGTCCCACACAGCCTGTCAAATAATAGCCCCTTCCAAAACATTTGAATATGTCTGAGTTCAGGAGTGAGAATTTTTTTGCAATAGCATAGGGAAAGAGATGTGTGATCATTTCCCATCTGTAGTACTGTGTCTAGTTCTGGGCTCCTCAGTTCAGGAAGGACAGGAAACTGCTGGAGAGGGTACAACTGAGGGCTACAAAGATGATTAGGGCCCTGGACCTTCTCTTTTTTAAGGAAAGGCTGAGAGACTTGGGTCTTTTTAGTCTGGAGAAGAGAAAGCTGAGGGGGAATCTGATCAAAATCTATAAATACTTAAGGGGTGGATGTCAAGAAGAGGGGTCAGTCTTTTTTCAGTGGTGCCCAGTGAGAGGACAAGAGGACACAAACTTGAACATAAGAAGCTCCACCTAAACATGAGGAGGAACTTCTTCACTTTGAGGGTGGCAGAGCACTGGAACAGGCTGCCCAGAGAGGTGGTGGAGTCTCCATCTCCGGAGATATTCAAAACCCAACTGGACACATTCCTGTCCAACCTTCTCTAGGTGGATTGGCTTTGGCATGGGGATTGGACTAGCAGATCTCCATAGGTCCCTTCCAACCCCATATTATTCTGTAATTCTGTGATTTCGACTGAGTAAAATTTATCCCTTCCTGATGTGAAATACTGGGTGCTACCTGGACATTTCCTTCCTCCTTCTCATGCACCATAAAGGATCTGCTGCTATATTTCACCCTTTCCCAGTGAGTACCCTTAATGTACTCTGTGCTTTCCTTAGCAAATTTTGCCTTTGTGTTGGTCCTGTGAAGCCTGTGGAGTTAGTGATTTGCTTCAAGTGACGCTTATACTTAAAGATGAGATAAAATTTCAGTCATACAATTTCCATTAAAAAGATCGGTACAACTTATTACCAAACTGAAATAGTATTTTTATCAGTGACTGTGCAGTATGAGGGAAGAATGGGGAAAGGTGCTTAAAAATAAAATTTCAAATAGACGAGTGTGTCATGTTATGAACGCATTTGCCTTCCTTAAATCAGAACTTTCTTTGCTACATTTGCACATTGCATTTCATAGGTGTTAGCTAAGGTGCAGTCCCGCCAATGGATATATTAACACCAAGCCACATAACTGAGCCACACTTTTACTGCACAAATGAAACTCCCGCTTTAAGGTCTCAGGCTTCCTGCATGCAGAGAGAGAATTAGGGTAAGAGTTCCAGTGCCCACAGTGATTCACAAATGAGTTAAAAATGAAGGTTTGGCGGCAGGTCAATGAGAAATGAGGATTTTTAATGGTAAGTCAGGGGGCTTGGCATATATTTAGCAACAGCAATATGATGGCACCCATAGTTTTAGAATAAAATGTACTGTGATTGATAAATGAAGAACAAGAAGAAAATTTTACTTCAACAGGTATAAGGGTGAAGGGCTGGCTTCCTTTTGGTAAATGACCTCTGCAATGAAACCAGTGGGTTACCGCAGACAGCAAGGACAGAGTCAGTAAAATATCACCATCATGCAGCTCCCCAGTGCATCTCAACTGGCTGCTTCTGTTCCTGCACACCTCTCACCCTCTGCAGCTCGGCAGTTCTTGGTATAATGCCTTATCCTGCTCTGAGTTCCTTCTATACCTAACCCATGACCTGTTTGGAAAGACGAGAAAAGCTGACAAAAGTGGAGAGTATTAATTTATTGGTCAAACCTGCCATAAGCCTGCAGACATCTCCCAGTACTCATCTTCTAGTAAATACAACAGTGCCTATTTATGCTGAAAGTGCTTAATGTGGTTTTAGTCAACACTCATTTACCTTTCCAGCACAGACAGGTGGACCAACCAGTAAGAGATTGTCTCATTTTTGTTTTCAGATGGGCAAGGCTCCATTCAGCACTGGAGGCATCTAGGAAGATGAGCGTGTTAATAACCGGGAGCTCAGGTCTCTGGACTCTCCAAGTTACACACCTATCACCAAGTGAGGAGCAAGGAGTTTAACCTAAAGCTCTGCTTCCCTTAGACATATTTAGAAGCACTTAACTCCTGTCAGAGATCTGAGTTGAGTGCCATTCAAAATGAGTAAGTACTCAAACACTGTCACTTAGAATTATTGCTGCAGATACCTGTATTTTCCTTCTTAAGCAATTTGACTCATTTAATATGAAAGCAATCAATTTTTTCACTTTGTTTCAGGTTGAATGTATTTGTACAGAATTCTATCAGCATTGAAAATGAACTGATTGCTTCCCTTACATTTTAAATTTTATTTGTGTGAAGTCTTGTATGTCTTCTGACAGCTCGAAGACTTGAGCTAACTTTTTTTCTGCTCTTTGGCCAAAGAGGTTATGCCTAGACACACATTGCCCTGAGTATTTTCTTGTCTTACGAGATTATATCACTTGGCAAAAGCTTTACTGTAGCAAAAAGCAAGAACTTCAGCTTTTGGAGCATGCTTTTGGCCTGAAAATACTGGAACTGTAAGTTTCATAGACTTTGGTCTAAGTGATCAGACCAGACTGGGAAACAACAACAAGATAAGAGCTGTTGATACTGAGTCTGTTCATTCTATTTGGATTTGGATCTGAACTTGCCTGTCGGTAGTGATGCCTCCTCTGTAACCTCCACTGAGAAGTGTCTCACCCTCAGCAGCTGTTTCACTCTACACCTGAGTCCCATAGCTCCTCTGTGCACAGACCACAGACCTCCCTTCCCTAAGGTGGATCACAAAAGATCTGCCTGGTCTGCCCATAAGCAGCTGTCCAGAAGAATCACTGGCAAACAAAAGGCAGGCTTTCTGCTGGAGGGGACTCTCAGTTTCGCAGCTAAATGTCTTTTTAAAGCTTTTAATCTCTTCCTCTAATAAATTTGAACGCAGTTTTTTAAATTGTTCTCCTTTTCCAAAGGTCTGTTTGCAGAAGTACAGTGGCTTTTGTTATAGGCATGGAATTAAGGACTCTGTCTTATAGAATTTGGCTCCATTAACACCCTATTTATATATTATCTTCTTGAGTTTAGTTGTTTCTTGTAGACCAAACTTCGAATTGAGAGGCCTCTCCCTGACTGGGGAGGACTCCATGAACAAGCCCTTCTGCTCACTTTGGTCTCTGCTCTGGGGGCTGCCTGTTGCTGAATCCTCGCTGAGCTCAACAGGGACCAAAGCTTCCAGTCAAAGGTCCAGACCCAGTGTTAGACATAAATGTCTAGAAAAAGGGTTTCCACAATATGACACAGTGGCCAGACAAGGCAAATGAAGAAGAATGAGAGTGTGGTGGCAGGAATACAGACATTTTGTAGCTTCTATCCCCCATCTGCCTTTACTTTCTTCTCTTTATAAGTATTTCTGGCCAGCAAAATGTTGTGGGGGGGATTGCTTTTGTGGATCACCCTCAGCAGAATAGCCTGGTAAGACAGGAATGTGAGTGTCAACAGCATATGTGAGTGAGGTGCCAGAAACCATCTGAGAGGGTGTTTGCTCAAACTGGTGCTGTTGAAGAGGAGGATGACCATTACCAGGAATTAACAGTGTCTTGGTTTGATGTAAAATGCACCGATTTTCTGTTTCACAATTTTACTTTCTTAGCTGGGCCTCTTCTAACTCACTAAACTCTGAAATTAGCAGCATGTTTTTCAGAAAACTGTTCACTCTCACAGTGATAAGACCTGATTATACCAAGGAATGGTATGCAGACAGGCCTTTGTTTATCCTTATTGCTGGAACAACCAAGGTCAGG
>VXBW01006916.1:4846-51357 GCA_013400375.1 Thinocorus orbignyianus
CCCGTTAATGAGCTATTAGAAACGGCACCGCTCTCAGCGGGCACCGGAACGTGCCCCACCCCCAGCCCCGAGGTCTCCCCGATCGGGACAGCGGCTCCGGGCACAGCCGCCCGTCCCGGAGCCGAGGCAGAAGGGAGACACATCCCGAGTTTTGCCAGGACGCGGCCGGAAGTGGCTTTCAGGACTTTTCCTAATTTCTTCAATACCACAGGGCACCAACATCTGCCCCGTCCCATCTGACCTGCCAGAGCTAAGCAGCATGCCAAGGCTTACACCCCTCGCACAGCTAAGGGCTTCTGCTTAAAATCACATCGTAACTCCCCGCTTACTCACTTAACGAACTTGTCCACATGAGACATGGAAGCTTCGTAGTTTTTTCCTCCAAATTCTTGACAGTGTAAAGCCATGAAGTGGGGCTTGTGTGCGTGTACAACCTGAAACCAACAGAGACAAACATCAACAAAGTCGTACCCACAACTCCTGAAATCACACACACCCCAGAGGAGCAAGACTGCTACCTGAGAGAGAACGGGCACAACAGTAATAAGCAATGAGGAGCATCATTTCTTATGCACATAAAAGACTCCCAGTACACAACAATTATCTCAAATACTTAGTTAATACTTTCTTTTTTAAACTCTTAATTAGTTCCTAGGCATTTAAAGCCAATGTATAACCTCTCCCAAGTCATCTCAAATTGGGCCTAACACCATTAAGATGATCAAAACATCTCCTTCTCTGGCAGTCAGAAGAGTTCAGACACCTGAATTAATTTATTAAGAGGTTTTTTTTCCTCTTTTACAACATTCTCTCTAATTAGCTCATGACAGAATACAGATTAGCTGTCACATTTGATATTGTTATTTATGGAACATCTTACTTTCAAAAGTATTTAAACACCACATTCACACTATGGTATATTATATGTACATGTATCTCATACAGGAGGCACGTAAATGCACCATGCTATTTCAGGTGTTACTCTTCTATAACACAAGTATCTCAAATACTGAACAGTCAGAACTAGGATGCAATTACCATACTAAAAGCTCTAGAATGTATACTTTTTTGGTCATGTACCAACTCTAGGATACAGTATTGATAGATTGGCTGCTGCATTAAGCATACACTTAATGCTGCTCTGTCCTCGCCAGCTTTCTCTGCGCTGTGTTCAGCACGGCATCCGCCACATCCACCCCCCCCTGCTGACACCCACCACAACTTGCGCTTCATGTCTTGCTGCCCTGCGGATCACTGGGCACAAGTTACAGAACTATTCCCATTTTTTAAAAGGAAATCAGTCTGAAGCAACAAGTACAGGCTGGTGCAAACACTCGGAGAAAGCAGCTCGTTAGGAATCTGCAGGACAAGCCGCTGCAGTCTCTGACTCGATGGCCTGCGGTGGCCCCAGCCGGCACAAAGGCCACGTTGTCCACATGGCCACTGCGGGGCACAACGGCTGCTTTCTACAAGCTGCCTCCACCAGAATAATAAATCAGCTCCTCCCGGCAGGGTTTGGCAGGCCCCGACTCTGCCACCCGGGAGGGGCACAGTATCCCCCCACTCCTGTGCCGGGGCACAGACAGACACACGGGACAGGCACAACAACTGCAACCATTTCTAGAACGTCAACTGCAACGAAGAATAACTGGGGAAAAAAAAATAACAGGGATGGCGCTCTCTTTTGCTGCTAGCACCCTGAAACTTTGGAAAGAGACAGACAATAAACCTTTGCAGTCATGCTTTTAATTATGCTAAATCAACAGTGACTAACTCTACTGTTTTTTCAGAAGAAACATGCTTTCTGAACTAGTAAGTTTTTTTTTCCAAAGCACAGTAGAGAGTGTGTCATCAGACCTGATGAGAGGGTGCAAAATTCCTCAGTCTTGACCATGCAAATAATCTCTTTAGAAAATCAAGCTAAAGGCAATGAATTAAAGATTGCCAAGTTATGAAATTTGGCAACTTCCAACTGAGCAAAGGCCAGCAGTAACCCATCCTGCTTTGGACTGCCACCTCCTCCTGGCACCAACAGCTCAGGGACCAGCACTCCCAGCACATGCTGCTGAGGGGGATGCCCTGGGGACCCCGCTTCTCTCTCCACCACAGGCACAGGGACCCACAAGAAGTCAGGGCCCACGGGAGAGGCAGGAGGGAGCCTGGGTCCATCATCGATGGGGGCCCAGGAAGCACAGCAGCACCTCCAGAACACAGGACGGGGAGGGGAACAGGGCGTCCTGCTCCTGAAAGACGAGGCAGAGAGTCAGGCAGTTTTGGCATCTCTGGTCCGGGCCAGGCTCGCCAACAGGAGGCTACGGCACTGGTTTCTGAGTGATCTTAACAAGTCACTTCCTCTCCTGTTCCTCAGCTGCCCCATCATGGAAATACATCTTGGCACCCCCCGGCTTGGTGAGGCCCTGGGAGGTGAGCTGCTGACAAGTGTTACTATATAGAAGGAAAAAGTAAACACTCCCTCGCACGTAGGTGTTTGTGTATCTCTGTGCGCTTCAGTGCACTCATTAGAGCCGGTTTCTGTCCAACACGCAGGATATGTGGTGATCTTGCTTTAGAAATGGGCTACCATCGGCGAGGACCGAGGGTGAGCTACGGCAGAGCCCAGTGCAAAGTGCACCTGAGAGGAATGAGCGCTTCCCACCACACTCCTCCTGCCACGGGACGGGTCTGACCGACCATCACTAAGAAACACCCCATCCCACAGAGCGCCACCACTCACGGGTGGACCTGAAGGTGGGCCATCCAGAAGCATGAGGGCAGCACTGCCTGAAGGGACCACCCACAGCCTACAGTCAGAGTCCATCAGCAACCAACCAGCAATGGAGCATCTTTAAGAAGTTTAACTGGTTGGTTAATTTTCTTCAGTCTTGTGGAGACAAACATTAACCCAACGCAGCCTGTGAAGTCAAACTTCACAACAGAGCTCATTTGTGGTCTCTGAACACCACATGGTCCCAACTCTCCCTGTGCTTCGCAGACCTGATCTTATCTACTTGGATAGCTCTATGAAATTACCATAATTAGAAAACAGTTGTAACTGTTTAATCTCATAAAGCAAACATATCCAACTCCTCTTGTTTCAAAGCAACACATCAAGTAACGCTCACTGCAAACACAGCAAAAACGGGCTGGCTCCTCGTGTTATTAATTTTAACTGCAGCAACAGTTTGTTTCATTAAGATCTCTTCTCACACAGCCAATAAAAATAGTAAACTGGTAAAAGAAAAGTAAAATAAATGGTTTCAAACAGGGTATAGGCACAGGGTAGGGTAGCTCACGTTTATCAGTGATGAGTAACAGGGAGCCTTGACCATGGAGTCCTGTCTGGAGAAAACTCCAAAGGACAACCCTGCTGTGCTAAAGCAACGACAGAAAACAGCTCCAGGCTCTGAACTGCGAGGCAGGATTAAGGGGGTTTTATTCATACTCAAATTCCCGAGAGCCTGAAATCACAGCAGGTATTAAAAGAAATTATATGCCATTTTTAATGAGGAAATGCACTGGGTTAATAGCAGAGAGGCCTTTGTGGCATTCCTTGCACGTTAAGCCTCAGAAACATACCTGAATATTAGTTATGTCCTCTCATATAATAAATACCCTCCAACTAAGAGCAAATTGGCTCCACTTCATTACCTTTCACTAGTTTTCTACTGTTATGAAAGAACAAACAGTACATAATAATAAGTAATGAGCACTTCAGAGTTGAGAACTCACAGTTGCCAGAGGTTAAGTTTCATATACAAGATCACATAAACACTGAATTTGCATCTACAGGAGCACAGTGTTTTTACAAAGCTGGGCATTATTCTCAATTCCTGGATACACAAGAACAGATAAAGGACACCACGATGGGTTCCTTTTTGGGATGTTGAGCAGGATGTTCTGGCAAAGTTAAGTACAAATATGAAACTGGCAAAAAATAGAGCAGGACAGCGCTGGGCCTTCATTATCTTAAGCAAAGCAAAGCCCTGGCATCTGATGCACCTGGGGGAGAAGTGTGCCACTCGTGCCTGCAAATCACTGCTGCATTTTGGGAGCATCACCATGGCTCAGAGAAGGAAAAGCCTGTGTGAAGGGGTTTCCACTGTACCACCTCATCACACGAGTCCCCACAGCGGAACATCACCTCTGGTACCTCACCACACCACAGCGTGACCACAGCCCAGAAAGTCATTATCTACCAATTGCCACATAAATTTTAATGTAATTCAATTATAAGCAGCAAACAAAGGACAGGAAGAGACTGAGTTGCAATTACGGATGGGGTTTGCACAGCAGAGAACTCCACAACTGGCATTTTGAGTTCAAAACTTACTACCAGCATGTACATACACTCATTTTTTCAAAACAGAAATGAGTATTCTTTTAAGTCTTGTTTACAGAATGAGGAAACATTTTTTTCCTGGAGGTTTCCTCCAAAACTCAGATGAGGCACATACATGGAAATTTCCAGCTTAAGCAGGTTGATTTTTTTTTTTAAACAAAGTTTATGTGACAGAAACCAGTAAGAAGGGTTGAGCAAGGGAAAAACAGGTTTCCCAGTACAGGCTATGGTTACATACTGATGCATGCTATAGAAAAAGGAACCAAAGCATAAGCTAATACGTGATTTACCTAAATTCCACAATGCAAGATGTGAAAGCTCTGAATAACCCTCCCTGACCAGCCACTGGCCGAGCTTCACGTCCCCCAGCCGGCATCAAGCCGCCTCGCTACAGCAGGATGCCCGGGCTCCTCCTGTCCCAGCCACAGGCACCGAGGAGCCAGCTCCCAGCCCGTGCCACAGCCTCACAGGGCCGGTGTTCCCACCCTGTGCTCAGGCTGCGGATCCCAAGGAAAAACCCCCCACCCCCCCACCTGGGGAGAAATCGCCCACCTGAAACGGCCCAGGATCTAAACTCACTGCGGCTGCTGGAGCCCGTAACAGTGTTTGCGTTAATCACCCCTTCCAGTTCAACAAAGAAGATTAAGTCCACTAGAACAATTAACAAACAAACTTTCTGAGTGGTTGGTGGCTTTTTTAATTTGTTTGTTTGGGTAGTTTTCTGTTTGGCTTCTTCCCCGCCTCCCTTCTTTAAAAAGGGTAACAGAGAAAGTTTCCATATAGCAATACCAAGATGACCTTTAGCTTTTAGGTAAACTTTTAACTTCCGTATTACTACAAATAAAGGCTCTAAATACTCTCCAACACATTAGGCAACATGGAAACCACATCAGGGAAAAAACCCTCTGCCTCCACACTTACATCCAAAATGACCATTTGCTATGAATGCTACAAAAAAGATCATTACTAAAACTAGTCAAGGTTTCCAACAGCTTCAGTTCCTAAACTCCTCCTGCCCCAAATGCTAGGTCCAACACAGCTGAAAAAAGTACAAGGGATGGGGATGGAGAAGGTGAAAAGGAAAAAAAACACCCTAAGCAAACCAATAAATACCAAAAGCCCATTCTGCATGCCCCTGCCGCCCTCCCTGCAAACAGCTTCTTGGCTGCTCTTGAAGCTTCTTGTCACCCCATATTTTTTGTCTGCGCACTGACATTAAGGCTCTGAGCCTGGGTACAGGGCACTCTACACAAGCGGGACAATAATCCTATTGGCATATTCTGTGCATATTCTATCATTTGCATAACCTCTAGTTGATCAAATCATCCAATTTCTGAAGTGCTAAACCCTTGCCCATCACACACAAAATCCTCCAAACCCCTATTCTCACAATGGGAGTTCACTCTCCTCCCAATAGCCACCTTCCCTCCTGGTGTCCTCTGTGGGAAGCTGAGAAAGAGTCCTTGAAAAGGATGAACATCACTTAGCAACAACTAAAATAATACACATTACAGCATGCCTTTCACAGCAATCACTAGAAAGAAAATCAACTCTTTCCTGGGTAAAACCAGGACAGAACCAAGATAGCTGACCTATTTTTAGGTTTGAAGTCACAGGCACCACCCAAGACTTCACTAAGACATAGACTCCAACTTTCCAAGCACAAGCACATCTTTCAAGCAAAAATGGTTTCAAGAGTCAGCTGTGACCAACAGCCGGAAAGGACTTTGAGCATAAAGCTAAAAGAGAATCATCACACTTGGAATTAATGTTTCAGCCGTGCCACAGGACATGCAGCTTCACCGGGCATGGGCTTACACTCACCACACATTTACATGCAAATATTTACATTACAAATGGACATACATCCATCTCTGGCAGCACCAGCACAGGCAGGGAAATGTAGAATTCTGGCATGGTCTACAGCTACTGATGGGTATTTAATCACTGCCATAACCCCAATGACTTCCTTGCACAAAGAGACTGCAACAGCAAACAAATAAATGAAGAAATAATTTAATCTGTCTTGGAAGTTCTAACCTAGCCCCCACCCCCAAATCCAAGTACATTTTAGACAGGGAGTAAACATTAACCCTTCACTGTCCCTGCCAACTCCAAGCTTAACTAGTGAAAAAGCAACTTCAGATGGCAGCAGCTCACAGAGCGCTCCTCCTCCTCTCCTCCAGGTAAGTAACAGAGCTTCTTACATAGCTTCACTGGCTTCACAGAGGAAAAAACACAAATTCAAGGAATTATAAAGCCAGGGCACAGAAATCACAAATGCAGACGCTCTGTGCTCCTCCTGAAAAGGAGCCCTGCTTGACAAGATGTTCCAAAAAATAAATCTTCAAGCAAATCACCACCTTATCCTACACCGAAGCAGAGGCCGGAGGCTCAGGAAGGGAGCTCCTGCTGGAGGCTGCCATCACACCGATCCTTCAGCCACCACCGCTGGGCACGGAGCACAGGAGAAAAGGGGGAACATGGGAGGGGACCTGACATTTGCTTCTTTCTGCTGTGTAGATAAATTTAAAATCTGCTAACTTTAAAGTTACCACAGAGGAGGAGCACGGTGTTCCTCAACCACTTGGCAAGTGTTTTTGATGATACTATGTTTTAATTAGATGATGTGCTTTGATCAGCATTCACGGAGAGCTGGATGGATCTGTCAGAAGTCTTTTTTTGCTCCCGAAGTACCTTGTTACTAGAGCACTATCAGAGATGTCGACTTTCTTTTACTACTACAACTTTTTTGCAAACAATGGCTGTCTTTAATCCTTCATATTTATCTATGGCTTATATAAGGAAAAGCATTATGCAGCCCCCAAATGAATGCCACAGTTTCATCCGTTGGATCAAATGGAAAAAGCAGAGCAGTGAGGAGGAAAAGCTTCACTGTAAAGTCAGTGATGGGAAAGCAGCGAGTCCATGAGATCCAGGCTACTCTTTCTTCCCAGGAGCCTGTCGCCAGTGGCACATCATGGGCAGCGTCTATTCCAGCACTGCAGGACACACGTGGGAAAGGTTCCGCCACCCCCGGGAACACACCAAACACCAACACCCATAAATATCTGCAGTTGAGCTCAGTTCAACCCTTCCTTCACCTTGTTCTAGTTTTCCTTGGTGGAAAACCAGCAAATAACAGTGACCTGGTAGGAAATGACCCAGTATGTGATAGTAAAATCAATTTTAAACTACCAAATGAGATGTCACCCAAAATACAGACTCCACTTTGACAAGACTGAGATCGTGGAATCCAAGGAAAAAAGATCAGACAAAACAACATCTCTCGGCTGCATTAACCACATTGATGGTCAAAAGCCACCAAGTAGCACGCTCCTTACAGGCTGCCACTCTGCAAGTCAACATTAAAAACATCCCTGGAAGTTTATTTAAAATATTCTTTCCTGTTTGTATTTCTTAGACAAACTCTTTAAAGGATTAGATAATTTGTAATTTTTGTGTTAATAATGTAAGATATATGTAGATCAATGGCAGAAGTTTAAAAATTTTAACAAGTGACAGTTGAATGTTATTTAAGTCCTCCGTATGCTACCACATTCTCAGAAATACATACAGCATATAACAATGACACATAAATGAAGTGACTTCTATATACCTGCTACAGCAATTAAAATCCCATATTTTACTGGAACTTAAAAACAAGCCCCCAGAATGCTCCTTTTGTTGTTTGACATAAATTCAAAGACACGTTTCCACTATAAGTTTAATTTCTAGAAACGTTTTAAACTTAGAGTGATAATTGTGCTTCCTTTTTTGTGGAGATTATTTTGACTGCTTGCAAAGGGACTTCATCCTCAGAAGTTATGCAAACTGTATTGACACAACTACATATGCAAATTGAATTCCTCAGAAGAATAGAAAAAAAGTGTGGTCTGTGGTTTATCTGGGTTTTGAGTTTACAAAGCAGCATTAAGAGTCATTTTCCAGTACTTTTGGTGAACTTCAGTTTGCAGAGGTTTTCAACAAAGCATGTAGTATTCAAATAAAAAAAATAAATTACAAATTCTGGAGTTGCCCCTTTGCTTGTTGCTCCCTAGCCTGGTATCAACACAAGTGTGCTGGTCTCTTCCCAAAGGAGTTTTTCATCAAGATTTATTCCACCTCCCAGAGCGCTGGGGACAGACGCCAGCGGCTCCCGTGGCCCCGGAGGGAGGAAGGAGAGACCAGAGTTTTAGAAGGGCTGCTCCTCCACACATCCCTGCCTGCCCTCACCAACACCACCACAACTGCCAGCCACCACCTTCGGGGGTTTTCTTTCCTTCTTTCCTTTTTCCTTTTAAGCACAGCTTTCTCAGATGGCAAGATGCAGAGGGCAGAGGCACAGAGAGGGAGCGGGGGGCAGCCAAGGGATGGGTTCAGGGTTACTCGAGCTATACTTTGGCTGGTCTGGACCCCACACTCAGAAATCCCTAGCGACATACTCTTTTGGACTGGTTTCAACTATAAAATAGTGACTGCAATTTTAAAGGAAAAGATCTTCACGTTATTAAGTAAGCCAACAAGCAAATGTGCATAGAAGGCCATGACAAAATGAGTTTTACCTTACCTGATAAAATTCCCGAAGCCAATTCTTCTGTAAATTTTCTGGCTGAAAAAGAAAATACAAAATTAATTAAGAATGAGAGTAATGTATTTTTCTAAGAATACTCGATATTTATTGCTTTCCTCCAGGCATTCAAGTGGGAAGTTCTTCCTACAGTTAAACAGTACAAACATGAGGATATTCCTCCACAAGCGCCCATGGACAGAGCTCTCTTCTTTGTTTCTGAGTCCTCTCAGATTTTTCACTGGGAAGGTATATTTTGTATATGATTTCACAATGTTCATACACACACAAGATTATCAAGCAATTAGACCAACAAGTTGATGCACACTGAGATCTGTGCTTTTAGAAGCAGAGATTCTTTGGCTGGAAATGAAACTCTCTGCAGGAGCTGGTGACAGCCCGCTCTCCCCACCCCACCTTCTCGTTACAGGGTTTCTCTGCTAATGAGCGGGCAGGAGGAGGACCGCGCTGATGCGGGATGCTCCGGCACTCCAGAGCTCCCTGGCAGGGGCCAGCTGGGAGAAGCCTTTCAAGATTGATACAGAAGTTAGGAAAACCAAGGCAGCAAAAGTCTGGCAAGTACAAAGTTCTACCTTTTCAGAAGAAAACCCACCCCATAAAGAATTACAGAGGCAGACAACCAGTTTTCACACACTATATACAGTCAAGAGAAACATCTGTGGAGGTTTATCTTCAACACCACCACTTCTGGATAATTTCTGCATCATAGTGGTCCAAACCTCTAAAGATCCATTCCCTCCAAAACCACCATCTCATTAGCTGGTTACTTAGCACCTTAGCTCTTCTCCTACTGGTTCTGAACTCAACGAGACAACTCCCTGAGGAACAGCAAGGAAGGATTGCTGCTTTTATAAAAACAGCAGCAAGAAAATGGGCAAACCAGGAGCTGCTCTGGTTTCAGGCTGACTCCTAACTTGAACTTATGAAGATAGCACAGGATTTTTTTTAATTTTTTTTTTTAACCACTCTACAAAACGGACATGAACTGGGAATGTGCTTTGTATATGATTTGTGTATGAATCTGGCCTTTTGGTTTAACTCAAACTATCAAGAAAGCGAGATCTTGGGGATTTTGAAATTTCTAATTAGAATTTTCTCATAACTATAAAAACTAGGTGAGCAAGCCCTGCGTTAGGCCCCAAGCAGGCTTCAGCAGTGCTGTGTATTTTCAAAAATACAGCCTTACTCAGTAGGTGACAGGCAATTTTCATGTTAACAAACCCCATGCACTCCTCACTTTATTTTATTTATGCCAGTATCAAGGTGTCTTAGGAGGCTCCTAAGTTTTAAGAATAATCCAAAATTAACAGAAGTCAGTAATTTTTGTAAACCCATTAAAGCAAACCAAACCCCACTTCAGCCTGTATTTATGGACAGGAGCTACAGACAGGTGACAATATCCCAAGAATGCAAACCCAAACTTGAGTCAAACCTGCTCCAGGGCGGAGGACTCTCCACCGAGCCCTCATCTAGTTTCAGACACAGTCTATGTTAAGCACAAACAGAAGGGTTTAATTGAGCATGTTTTAAGATTTTTCAGTTAGACCTAAGCGCAAATCTGTAAATAAGGATGGCACAGCAGGCATTTATGGAAATAATTCCAGACCCCGTTGCAAGAAGAGCCATGGCGCCGCACTCCGACTGCCATGTCCTTCTCTGATCCCCCATGGCAAACACATCCTTCCTGGTTTTCCCATTCCACGGTAATTCTGTAACCCAGTCCCCTGCCTCTAACTCCTACCCCACCACCTCTCTACAGATGAATTAATTTTAAGCTTTGAAGGACTGGAGATAACAATCAAGTGGAAAGGTAATTTATCTTCCTCTTATTTTTCTGTCTAAAAATAGGCAAATCACATTTCATGTCTTCCAGACTCTTTGGCCTTCTTCCCATCCTTTCTCTCCATGCTCTGTCCTTCATTAAATTATCTAATTCTTTTTGTAATGTAACAGAAATTAATCTTTTCCTTGTCCTCTTCAGCCCTAGATTCTTTTATACACACCCGCTGATGGACCCGTTTCTCCCCATTCACTAGCCCAAATCCTTCCTCATCAGCCTCCCCATTCCAGCTGCCCCAGCTCCAAGCCCTTCTCCCCTGCCCCACAGCAGCTCTGCTGATGCCTTCAGGGATCCACCAGAGAGCAAGAGGCTCAATGAATGTCAGGGAAGACCAAGAAAGATGCAAAGAAAGGTCTGATCATACTTCCAGAAGAAGTCTCTCTCCTAAGTGCCAAGCGCTTCTGTCTCCCACCATCCTGCTCCCCATGGCTGCATTAGTGGCCTTTGCCTGCTCCAAACGCAGTAGTCACAAGCCCAGCAGATGCCCACAGGCTGTCTCCTCAAAGGAACACAAATGCTGGGGGGTTTCACTGCTCTTCAGACTGTGCTGCTGTAGTCGAGCCCAGCAAACACCTCAGAGCTCTAAGGAGCATGTCCTGGTTCCATCCAAGGGCACACGTTCTGACCCAACAGGGCCACAAACCCTACCCCCCAACAACAAGAACCACTTCTTCCCTAAGCACCGGAGGGACACGGACCTGTCGGAGCAGGGCCAGAGGAGGTCCTGGAGACACTGGGAGGACAGGCTGAGGGAGCTGGGGGGCTCAGCCTGGAGAAGAGAGAAGGCTCCAGGGAGACCTTAGAGCCCCTTCCAGCCCCCAAAGGGGCTCCAGGAGAGCTGGGGAGGGACTCCTGGTGAGGGAGGGGAGCCCTAGGACGAGGAAGAATCGCTTGACACTGAAAGAGGGGAGATGAGATCTGGGGAAGAAATTCTTTTGTGTGAGGGTGGTGAGACCCTGGCCCAGGTTGCCCAGAGAAGCTGTGGCTGCCCCATCCCTGGAGGGGTTCAAGGCCAGGTTGGATGGGGCTTGGAGCCACCTGGTGTGGTGGGAGGTGTCCTGCCCAGGGCAGGGGGTGGCACTGGGGGGGGCTCTAAGGTCCCTTCCTAGCCAAGCCATTCGATGATTCTGTGATTCCTTCTAATCTACAGAACACATGGGATCCATGTTAAAATGACAGGACACGTGCATCGCTGCTCCCTTCAATTAAATGCCATTTTGACTTTTTCCTGTAATCCCAAGTGCCACTTAACCCATTTCTTTTCAGATCCAGTTTCCATTTGAAGTCTATTTATGTCACAGTGGTTACTGTATTGGTCAGGCTTATAAGAAAAAGCAACTTGTGAACACATGGACACCACATGAGCTGGTAATATCCTGAAAACAAGCAGCTTTTCAAAACGAACATACAAGTAGTCTCTCTTCTACCCAGTGTTTCCATTTCCTACAAAATTACACCCAACAGCCAAAAGAAAGCTTTAAGTCTGTTGCAAAAATATATTCCAACAGAGAAGAAGTCTTTTCTTAAAAGGAAAAAGAGAAAATATATTTAGACAGGGTAAGAAGCCTTTCATTCCAGAAGAAAAAAAGGAAAGCGAACTAAATGAAACCAAATTAACAGCCTGGAAAATTTCTTTTTAGTTTCATTCAGAGGGAAATGGAAGAAAGTAGATGAATTATAGAAAGTAGGTTCTATTTTGTGAAGTTTATTTTTAGCTAAGAATAGGTTCATATTTTAAGCTAAAAGAAAAAATTCTTGACTCGCTTTATGAAAGCTCTCTGAGCTCCAAAACGAACGCAGAGGAGAACTGGCTGGTTGGACACACTGACCTGAACAGAAACTGCCACCAACCAGAACTTCTGAATACCCAACTGAAGCTGTTCCGAGACCCCTGCATGGGGCAAGGGTTCCCCAGAGCCCCAAGCCCAGGGGCTCCCCTCCCTGTCACCACACTGTCCCCCAGCAGTCACACACCCTGCAGGCACAGTCCCAGCCCACACAGAAACAAAACTTTTCATCAAGCTCAGTTTGGCCAGCTACCAGGCTTACTCAAAAACTGGTTTCAGGTCCATCAACAAGACTGTTACAGAGATTTCACTGGAATTGTTCAGATTAAGATTTCATATTAATATTTAGGATCTCCGATATAGTACATTTAAAAGTTTGCTGGCAACTTCTCGACGTTTATAGTCAAAGACCTACTTGATTTACATCTTTATTTACCTTCAGATAGACTTGAAAGTACTCCCATTGTTATACACTCAATATCAGAATATACAGACAATGCCACAGAAACCCACATGGGACGGCTGCAGCAGGGATGGCACACAACAGGTGCCCAGCCCTCTCTGCTCGGCGTCACCAGCCATGCCCTCCACGCCCCAGGAAAATCACCGGGAGGGCAGCTGTGACTTGTCCATGCTGTTACTCAGCAAGGCCCGGGTCAGCCAGTCATTTGGGCATGTTTGTGGCCATCTCTGCTGGAAGCAGAACATGCCCGAGGTGCAGCACGGGTCCAATGCTTTTTGCAGGGAGGACTGGGCCAGCTGCTGCAGCAGGGAGCAATGGGGGGTTTTCGCCCCTGGACACACGGGGACACCCAGCACCTCCAGCCAAGCAGCTGCTGAGCAGAGGGAAAGCCCAGCTGCATCTTCCACCACGGGAAGGTGCCAACAGGAGCATCGGGGCAGGGAGGCTCCTGCCTGCCCAGGGACAGGGACATGGAGTGGAGAGCAAGACCCCCAGTTCCTCCCCGTGGTCCTTGGCAGCACCCAGCTTGGCAAAAACACTTCACCTGAAAAACCGCTTACAGCTTGAGCTGCCAGCACCAAATCCCCTCTGCGAGCAGGGTTGGGGGATTTATCTGGCTAATGCCCACCCACGGGCTCCCACAGCCCACGAGCAGCCAGACACCTGGGGAACATTCCCAGCCCTGAGGACAGCCCCAGGCACCAGCACCCAAACGCTCCCCAGCCCTTCAGAATTGCCATATGCCTCCACTGACAGACTGTTAACTAGCCAGCTCACAGCTTTAATAACAGATACAATTCCAGGTTCTAAAAAAAATTAATTGCTTGACAATCTGTAAACCAACACCAACCACAGTGGCACCCTCTTTCCTTAGCCTGTACCACTTGCATCAAATGATGCCTGAAATGGACAGCTGTGATACAAGAGTCACCGTAGCCATGGGTCATGAACAAAACAAAACACACAAAAAACCCCAAGGAGTAAAAGCAAACATTTCCTCTTTTCCTTCATAATGCCATACTGCTCATACATATGTATGAATGAAAGCCTAATAAAGTAGTAGACTTAGGAAAGGTGTGCATATATGTAAGTGCACACATGCACATATATATGTGTATTTGCATATACACACACACAGATTCCAAACAAAGCATCAATATCTGCTGCTTTCTCAGTTAATCCAGAGTCAGGGAACAAGAGAGAGAGACTTCTCTCAACACTAATGAACCTCAGCTTTAAATTATAAAATTCCCATGCCATAATTAACTGGAGATATACTTTCTTTCATAACTGTTTTTAGTAAGGTTAAGCAAAAGGTCATTTTCTTAAGGATGACGTTACACTGAGACACAGCAACAAGACTTTCAGACATCTGGAATTGTTTGTGTAAAAACTAACACAGTACGTCTGAGGGCAGCAAGAGCAGGTTTACCGAAGTCTAACATACATCCAGACATACCCTTAAAAGAAGCAAAGTTAAGCCAATTCAAACAACAGAGACCAAACCTCAACCCCATTGGGCTGATCTGATCTCTGGCCACATCACATGTGTAGGATAAATCCAGCCAGACCCAGCACCGCGACATCTGAAGAATAATGCTTTAGTAATCATTATTGCTAAACTGCAAAGATAGGAATAGAAAAAGTCATGAGCTTAACTATCCTGACCCTAGCAAACTCCCAACGTATTTCAAATTTAACTTCTATTACCGACATCTTATTGAAAGATTAAAGGCTCCTGGATATCTGAATAACCAGCATATTAAGAGTATTAACAACAAGAGTTAATCCAACATCCAGTATTTACAACACCACACAAGCTATAATTGTTAGCAAATAGCAGCTATTAACCACACTAATACACTCAAGTTTTCAACTACTTTGCATCCTGATTTTGGATCCGTCAGTTTTAGCTTAAGCAGAGGCAAACTCTCAACTGAAATACATGAATACTTTGCTAATGCTCTTAGAATGGATGTACACTTAAGTCTGGCATTGATACTCCTTCAGAAACCTAAGTATCAAGCAATATTGAAATAGCAATTTTAGATGCCTAGGATTTTGATTTCTCCAGTTCTTTATCTTAGTACATAAATCTTAGGGACTGTGTTAGGGTGCTGATTACAGCAAAGAGCCTCTTGTTTTATAGATCCATTAACAGTATGAAGGCCCCAGGGCTTCTCCCCAAAGACTGGGTGTTCCCTCAGCTTCTCTGGTTTCAGCCAGGATACACCTTTAAGCAACACACCGGGGCTCAATCCTCATGTTACAAGCGGAAAAACAAACAAACAAACCAACCAACCTCAAACATAGTATGTTTTGAAAGTGAAGGGTTTACTATTCCCCCACCCCTCAAAGAGAAAGAAATACACTACAGAGTATGGCATGGAGTTCTAGCAGCTTTCGTGGAAGAGGGAAATAAAGAATAAACACATGGGATAGAGTTAAAATAGATTCTAAATTCTGATTTGCGTAATACTTTGTTAATTCATATGAGGTTAGTACTATGTCAAAAAAAAGCAGCATTATGGTAATCTCACAATTTACATAAATATTTAATTGAAATGAGCACAAACTGGGCAGCATGCAGAGCGTGCGTAAGGCCAGCTGTTCACTATTTTGCAGGAACCCAGCCAGGGCAGGCAGCGCCCTCAGGAAACACCCACCAACGCCTAGGTCTGCCACAGACTGAGAACCATACGGGGATGGAAGGGACCTCTATAGGCAAGGGCCAACTAAAAAGCAAAGTTTTCAATCCCCAAACCATACAGATAATTAGGTATCCACAGAGAGTTTACCACTGAAACAGTCCTCCTGTTTAGGGAGGGGCAGAAGTGAAATTTACTGCTGTCAGTGAAGTATCCCTGCCCCTCTTCCCACTTCCTTTCTGAATTTCAGTCCCCACAGAAGTTAAATGGGGAAAAAGGCCACCAGATGTTTGACACAGGTTGCCCTGAGGAGCTGTGGCTGCCCCATCCCTGGAGGGGTTCAAGGCCAGGCTGGACGGGGCTTGGAGCAACCTGGTGTGGTGGGAGGTGTCCCTGCCCAGGGCAGCGGGTGGCACTGGGGGGGATTTAAGGTCCCTTCCCACCCAGGTCCCTTCCAACCTGAACCATTCTGTGATTCTGTGATTAATGAGGAAAGCAGGAACATTTTTAACAGAAATGCATTATTGGCATATTCTATTTTTCAAAGGCACTTCCCAAGCCAGCAGTGGTGCCAGAAGAGGTGGCTGGAAACGCCCGGGAGATTCTGACTAGGCAGAAGAGGAGAAAGTTTCAGAAGAACCATCAACTGTCAGAATGATCTGAAGTGCTGGGTGCTATCGGAGGGATCACAATCATACGCGAAGGTTCCTGAGCTCCTGCCCTGTAAACAAGTCCCCCCAACACCAGGGTGCTCCTGGAGGCGTGGGGTGGCCAGGGCATCCGTCCCCCTACGCTCCAGGAGCCACAGGGTGGCCAATGGGGCTCCCAGGCACCCTGTCCCCTTCGCCTGCAGCAGGACAGTCTCGGCCTGTCCCCAACTCCATCTTGAGAGCCCGGCTATTTTTAGAGATGTTAATAAGGAAGAGGAAACCAGATCCCGTTCACCAGGGAACACTTCTGCTGCGCCAGGAGATCGTCCCTCCTGCCGCTGTTCTCCTCGACTCCACAGTCTTTCTACCGCAGAGCTGGGTGACAAGGACCCCACATGGTCATGTTCAAGATGTCACCCTCAGCATACGCACCCCACGCCAGTCAGTGACCCAAAAACCACACAGTGCCGTCACTGTGCTGGCTCTGGACAAGCATGGTCCAGAGCGTGGGTCTGAAACGGTCCCGCTCCCCACCTCCCAGGGAAAGGTCTAGCTCCAGCTACGGTAAATACACCCAGAAGCAAAAAAGGGGAGTGTTACAGGGAAGAATACATCTACATTGGAGCAAATCATCCAGGCTTTTCATTTAGCCTTTTCCACCACTGAGTTCAAAGTAAAAGTCAAGTCTCATGCGGGTGAGTTTCCACAGGAAATCCTGCCCTTCGTTCACTCTTATCCCTACAGAAAACCATTTCCTTTCGCTTGAAAGGCAACTGCCTTGTGTCCTCTGCCACAGCAAATACTTCTTCACACTAAATATAGACTCTCAAGGAAGGAAACGTCAGGCAGACAACAAAAGGGAGGAACGTTAGAGAGTGCTGTGTCAGATGGCACAGGTTCCCCAAAAACACGCCTGACTGAGAACAGGCTCTGTTAACACAAAGACACTGCAGGCTAACAAGCAGAGAGAAAAGCTCTGCAAGTTTGAGAAAAGTCGGCTGGTGCTTAAAATAAAGTCTACAAAAAAAAAAAAACCAAGGCAACAAAAACATGCACAGATCAGAAATATACCCAATAAGCACCCCAGCCTCACATGCTCATCTGACTGTTCCTCCTCTTCATGGACATATAAACCTGTGGCGTTTTATTTTTTCCAGCACCCAAGCTTAGCCCAACTGTGCAAGCCTGCACTTTTTTTCAGTTTGGGAATTCCCACACTGCAGGGAACACCAGAAATCACGGATGCCCCCTTCTCCACAGGTCTCCTGACACCCCCAGCCTGGTGGTTTATCAGCTGAGCTCTCACAGTTTCGCTCGAAAAAAGGAAACTGTATTTGTACCAAACGCTGCACGACCCAAGCTGTCTGCATTGACCCACTGCACAGCCCAGCCCCAGCACGCATGGTGCCATCTAACCTCAGTCCTGCCTTCAGACTGTCACATTGTCCCACGCCACAGTGGAAACCAAGCCGCGCCGTGGCTCCCAGCACATACCGCCAGCCCAGGGATGTTCTGGCTCCTGCTCTGGGCACCATCATCACCACCTTCCTCCCGCTGCAGAGACCTCCCCTCTCTCACACACCCCCCCAAAGCTCCCACAGCCCCAGTTGCGTGCTCACAGACCATTCAGCAAGAAAAACAAAGACAAAAGCAGGCATTTCTTGTGTAAAATAAATGTCTACTTACACTCAAACTGCAGATCCTTTCCAGAAGTCTTTACCTCCACCCAAGCAAGTCCAATAAAAGCTATGTGAGAACAACCCGAGGGCACAAAATGAAGCTCCTCGGTACTACTGTATGTGGTTAAAAGGAGACACTTTTACTCACTGATAATGGTGAGGCAATGTTCCCAGAGCAGACCTCTTTCTGTACAGCCACAGTCCCAACGCAGCTGCTCCCACCCCAAACCTCTGGCTCTGAGGCTGCACTCCAAACGCCACCCTCCCCTCCTCCTGTCTTTAGATTTATTTTTCCCTTTTTTAATGTTAAAGTGTTGATACAGTTACCCAACTTCCATTTATTTCCCAATCAAACTCTGCTGAACTTCTTATATTAAACTGGAGTTTAGCAGGACACAGAACACTTCAAAAATACCCATTTTTTCCTCAGTACGACTGTGGATACAACAGATAAGACTGCTACAGTCACCACCAGATGGAAGTATCAAAGCTTTCGTTACTCTCAGGAGAGCATTTGGTATCAGCACCCGCTGAATAAAAGTTTAGTTTTAATAAATTGTCAACGAATTTTTCAAAGAAAATGACAAAGCTGACTGTGTATTTGCAGACGTGGACAGAATAATCAATGCATTAAGTTATTTTCAAACAAGCATAATCAGCGGGTAGTGGTGTAAAAGAACTACATACTAGTTTCTGCAGTGCTTGTGAAAAATCTCTGGAAAGGGGCTACCAAAAAACAACTGGGGTTTCCCAAAGGAAAACTGTCAAAGCAAGTTCTGTCAGATCTACTGCACTTCCCACAGCTTCCCATCTGAACTTCCTGAACAATTTCCCATTCTTTAGGCAAGAAACTTTCTGTTTGAAACTGGCCAAAAATAACATTACTGAAGGGTAACAATGTATCAGTTTTGTAACTTTCACTATAACTCTGCAAAACGAAAATGGAAATTGAGCTAAAGCATTCCCATTTCTGCAGGTGACCTCGTGTTCACACTTAGCAGAATTAGTCCCCAAACTGCCTTTCTGCAGGTTTTTATCAAGTACCAGGGAAGGCTCACATTAGTCAACAAGCAAACGGCACAGAACTTATAGCACTTTTTTTACAATATACCTGCTGAAGTTAATTGATTCCCTTCAAAGCAGCACTTTACACAAGGAGCCCAGGTTTCTGCTGTTCAGCCCACGCCAGGCTGTACCAGCAGCTTACGGGCATTTATTAGGCATCAAGCACAGTCCTTGCTGTCAGCGCCTACAACTGCACTGATCGTCTCAACGCTCAGTGATTTCTGCTTTGTATTTCTGATTTATAATTTATTTTTTTTTTTAAATTTAAAAATGCCAAATGCCGGGCAAGACCTCAGTCATTATTCCTGTGAAAAGCGTAATTTCTCACAAGTGAATATACGAAAACATGACACAAGCGCTAAGGTATAACAAGCAGAAAGCAAATTAATAACCTCCCAAATCTCCTGATTTTCAGTGCGTTGCAGCAGTTACAGTCACTGGGTGGGGGGCTGGCAGCTCCCCAGCACTGCCCTTCTCGCCCCATCAATAGGACAGAAACATCCCAAAATCCAGCCCCAGGCACAAAAAGAAAACTGTTTTCACAGCACGAGAGTCCATTTAACAGACTCCACACTGTAATGAGTTCTTAGGTGCTCAGGGGTACTACTTCTACAGAATTATTTTTCAAAGTATCTTTTCTGTAAAAATCAAAACCAATTTATTCACCTGGGATAGAGCAAAAGCATCTCTCCTGGCAAATCCAGTGAGCGAGCAATCAAGACAGGAAACTTTGGCCAAATAAAAACCAAACAAACCAGCCAGAGGCCAACCCCCCACTGTTATTTGACAAGAGTCTCAGGAAGGCTGCAGAAAGCAAGGGAATTCTACATTAAGTCAGGCAGCTTACTCTCAAGACAATGTGAAATAAATGAAGCGGGTGAAAATTACTTGTGATGGACATGGAGAACCACTGGTGTGAGTGCAGTCTGAACAGATACCAGGTGAGACACGACCGCATCCACCACAGGCTGGGAAAAGCACTCTACAGTCAACAGGATGCAAAACAACCACCCCAACAAGAGCCAGGCAGCAGAGCCACCGTCAGCTCAGACTGCATGCAAAACACGGGCAAGATTACAGCTGAGCCTGAACCTGAGGAGCCAGAAAGACACCATCTCCATCAGCACAGATAAAACCACCCGTGGGGGACTGCAGAAGAGATTCATGAGCTCATGGGGGAAGATGCTTTTGGTAGAAAGCTTCACAAATAAACAGAGAAAAATAAAAATGGCTAGGCTGGGCAAAACCATAGATACAGGAACAGAGAGATACACGCTAAAGCTCTAGAAATGTTTTCCAAATGACAAAATGCAGAACCTCCCAGTTTATTGCTTCTCCCACCTAAACAATAAAGGGTCCACAGCACACCAGCTGTGAGATTCAACACTGCAAGGAACTCTGGTCCCAATTCCACCATTTCTTGCCTGATTTTGTAGAGTCAGAATCACAGAATGGTTCAGGTTGGAAGGGACCTTAAAGCCCCCCCAGTGCCATCCCCTGCCCTGGGCAGGGACACCTCCCACCAGACCAGGTGGCTCCAAGCCCCATCCAGCCTGGCCTTGAACCCCTCTAGGGATGGGGCAGCCGCAGCTTCTCCGGGCAGCCTAGGCCAGGGTCTCACCACCCTCACAGTAAAGTTCTTCCCCAGATCTCAGCTCAATCTCCTCTCAGTTTGTAATCATTACCCCGTTACATGACACAAGTATGAGTTATTTTAACTTTCAGCCACATAATCCACACATAAAAAGTTGAACTGGTAGAGCTTGCTACCTGTTAAACATTGAATAGTGCAGAAATAAGAAGCTCAGGAAAATTATCTGGGAATTAGAAAGAACATGCAAAGAACTGTACTTCCTATTTTATTTTTTTTTTAATATACAGCCAAGAGATCAGTTTTCCTCTCAATGACATCATTAACTCTTTAATAATGAAGCTGGCTCACAAGGTCGCCACAGCACTTTGCCCTGTGGGGAAGCTCACTTCACAACCGGGGAAAGCCCCTCAGCGCGGGAGCAGAAGAGGCCCCGAGGCTCCACCAAGGGACAGCGTGACACAGGCTCCGGGGACAAGGGCAGCCGCTGCCACCCAGCCCACGGGGTGGCACAGGCCGGGTGGGCCACCCAGCCACCCCCTGAGCCCTGCCAGGCCTCTGCCAGCACAGACACCCCCTGGGACCCCCGCCACACAGGCAAGAGGGGCTTTCTTAAGGCACTTCTTTTCAGAGAGGTCAGACTTCTTTTTCTCCCAACTCGTTACACAGCACTTTGCTTTCTACGCTCATCTTAAGAATTATCCCAAGGCACAGCCAGCAATAGAAGTGACGTGTCCAGAATGCTTTTCCTTGCTGTAACGCATTTCTTACTCAAGTAAGAGCCTGGACTGCAGCAAGAGAACTGATGCTACATACACTTTCCCGGAACCACCAAACTTTCTTGACCTCCTGTACATATACAGTTTGGCATACTATACTGGAATAAATACACGTTTGACAATTAAACAAACACGGGTCAAGCACTGCAGGAATATGTACTGTTGGTCCTGCTTACCCTCGGTGTTTTACAGAAAAAAAAATAATGTAATGAAGTCACTCTGTATTTATAAATGATCTTTCACCACCAACTGAATCCCGTTATTGATAATCCAAACTTGGGAGGGGAAAGGAAGACACCTTCAGATTAAAAAACTTATTTTCCATCTCAGAAAACCTCCTATAATTAGCAGCAAGGATGCGGACCCCAGCGTGGAGGTGGCCCCCTCCACGATGAGCAGCCCTGACCCCAGGGGAGCCCAGGGCTGGCAGCTCCCACCGCTCCAGCTACGGCCGAGGGAGCCCTACCCCTCCAACAGTGAAGGAACGAAACCAGCTTCCACCAACATTTGTGGACATGTTTCACAAAGCGGGACGTTTGATCCAACACTAAACCCTGAGAAGCGCTCCCACGAGGTATCCATGGAAATCTCCTGACCCCCAGCCAGTAATAACACTATTTCAGCCAAAATTTATTCTGTGTCCATGGCTCCAGAAATTCAAAGCCACTATGGAAAAATTTGTATATTTAAACCTAACTATTAAGAGATATCCTGTTTGCAATGAGGTAACACCTCTATTTTTCTGTCACAAGGAAGTGCACTTCACCAAGTATCAACAGTTCTGAACAGCGCTGGAACGGCTCTTTTCCTGTTTAGGAAAATGGGCCGCAGACTCAAGTTCGGCTCGGACAAAAAGTAAAGATTACTTTTATTGACTTTTTCCCCGATTTTTTTTTTTAACAGTTTGAAACATTCCAAATGCATAATTGGTCACTCCGGAAAAAAATACTCCGAGCTTTCTCTGACCACAAGTGAGATTAAGCTGAAACCTGCTCACCAGTGAGGACGGCTCCAGGATGAGACCGCTGCAAATAGGAGGACACACTCAAAGGGGCAGCTGTAAATGCATTCTGAAACCAGCATGGGGACAGGAGAGGGGCTGCACCTCAATAATCACCATGCTCCAGCACCGAGCCAGGACATGGCTGCTCAGCAGCAGAGATGCCCTCCTGGGGCTCAGTGCCTGGAGAATTAGGGACAATTAAGTATTTATTTGTCTACAGGGAAAACATCCCTGGGAATTAGCGTGAACAATTCAAAATTACACAGCCGCTATGGAAGTACAGCTGGAAGGCAGATATGTAAAGCAAAGAACAGCACTACACTTCAGCATCAGGTGTTTTAAATTGACTGCTCATTTCTCAACAGCTGTAGGCTCAGGGACAACTTCCACAGCAACCTGCTAGAGTAAGGCAGGTCAGAACTGAACCTCTGCCTCACACCCCCCTCCAAAAACTCACAAAACAAACAACTTCAAAAAATGCTTTTGGGAGACAAGGAGAAGCTGTAATAGGTGACCCCATCACTAACAAGAACTTCAAACCCTAAGGAGAATTGGAAGGGAGTTCTCTTTAAGGGGTCCCATTTTAACCAAAATAGCACAGCTCTGACAGCTGTCTTTAGTCATATCCTTCAAGTGAACCTTTACAGTCAGAAAATTCAGGATAGAACCACAACCCCAGTCCGGGCTCCCTGACCATCCAGATGGGGCTTTTCACCAGCACAACTCCAAGCAGATCAGATGACAATGACAAAATGCAATTAATGAAGTGGCCTACATCATACGTGCTCAGCTTTGTTCTACTATTCAGTTATGATTTTTAAGCAATATGCAATATTTACAATCAATAACAGGAGTGAATATAAGCAGATTCTCAAAACCTAGACAGATTCCTAGCATGTACATAAAATTATTCAGGAATACTTTGCTAAAGACTGGTAGAAATGGTCCCCAGGGGAGCAATTTGAAGTAACCAAGCTGAATTCTGATCATAGAATGCAAATTCACTCACCCAAAAGGAATGATGTGCCTATATATACTAAACACATATGCATATATATAGGGGTGGGATGTGTACAAAGACATCTATATAGATGTATGTATATATATCTCTATCTCCTGTAAAGAATTGAGGTCCTCGAGGCCCTGGCAGAGTTCTGACTAACACTTAATGCCAAGGTAACAGGGGTGCTGGTGGAGGTGTCCTGGCAGCAACACAGTGGCCCCACAGCCAATGTCACTGCTGTGGCTCTGGGCTGGGATTCACTGGGCAAACTGGCAGCCCCATGAGACAACGCTTCCTCATGAGTTCTGCAGCTTCTCCCACACCCTGGGAATGTTTACATGGAACAGTGGGGAAAACAAGTGTATATTAGAACTAGCACTGCCAGCTCTAAGGTAAGGATTTCAAAGGCCTCTAAAAGGCAAGCAAGCTGATATGTTTAAAAATTATCCACCATCTCAGGTTAGAGTTTTATATGGCCAAGCATGAGCAGGAAGGGTCTAAAGACCATCATTCCATATTTACAAAGAGAAAAAAATTTCATAGTTATTGAAAAACATATTTCATTTGTACTTTAAAAAAGTTGAGTTTACTTGGAAACTTGGATAACTAAGGATTAATTTTTTTTTTTTAATTTTTTTTTAATGCTTCATTCACAGTTGCAATGCAATCAGGGACAAAAATCACTTCACTTGCTAGCCTTAAACTCAAAGTCAAGGTTATTGTTATTCATGAAATACTCTTTAATTCCAGCAAAGGTGATCCTGGACACAGTCCTATGCTCATTGGACAGAAGGACATTGTTAAATGCAAGAGACTGCTGTTCAGAGCTCTTCAGTGGAGCTACTAAATAGAACAACTATGAACGGAAAGGAGTAGTGAAGAAGAAAAGCATCATTGTTTCCACACTGACCCAATCTTGCATATACTGTGAATGTTAGCAAATACTTAACACCACAAGCACTAAGGAGTCACAGACTTGGTGTCTTCTGGAGCTATGGAAGCCTGTCATTATGTTTTACTTCACTTTCAGAAGACTCTCACACAAAAAAACATATTCCTTTCTATCAATTTTTGTTGATAAAACAACTATAAAATTCTCATTTTTTTCCACTTATTACTGAAAGGAATTAACCTACTGGATTTTTCTGAATGAAACTAAACAGCAAGATGCGCTCCAGCCCTACAACAGGTATTTAGTCCACAAGATCAAACGAGAACTACTCTGAAAACCGGTGCTCAAAACCAACCAATTCTCTCTACTAAACTATTTTACTCACTAATATGGTGCAAGAGTGTGAAGGCACAGCACTCTTAACTGACGACTTCACAGTATCTGGTAAGAGTGACTTCATGCATTAAATACACATTGCCACATAGGGAATAAGAGCAAATACTGTAATTAAAATAATTTAAAAAAAATAAATTTAAACAAGTGAAGAGTTAGGCTCCAAGTCTATTCCAGTGCTTCTGATGTCTTTTAGCTTGTGTTTTACCCTGTATTATCCAATAGACACTATTTTCCACAAAGCACTTAACAGAGAACTTACCAGCACCCAAGGCTACGTCAGAACAGGCATTAATGGTAGAGGCCAGACTTTCACCCGTTTCCTGGACGTTTGCCATTCCCAAGCAAACAGCTTTGTCAGGCTGGAAACGAGTGGAGGAGCAGCAGCGCGAGAGGAAGAACAGGGAAATTCCAGCATATCTCAACCAGGACAGAGGGACAGGAGCTGTGGAAGAGCCCCACATCTGACTTCTGCTTCCCCCTAAAGAGCATTAATCCCCAAACACTCCTCTCTTATTTCAGATCTCACTAAATACTTAAGTTCTCTCATTCAGCTGAGACCAGGCAGATCTCGCCCTTCCCTGAGGCAGCTCCTCCAGGTTCATAGCCTGGTCAGCAATGGCAGTGATAGTTTAATTCCCATCAGGTGTGATCCAAATTCCACCCGATTCCCACCAGGTGTGATTTGAGGAGTAGCCACCTCATTCCTGCTCATTTTCTCAAAATCTGATTTGCCCCCCTGAAGTGTTTCAGCCCTGCCTGCCCGCAGAGCTGGCCAGGGTTCATGGACATGTGCCACCAGAACAGCTCTTGAGCCAGGTGGTGGGAAAAAGAGACAGACTGTGGGTCACCAGCTGAAGAGACATGCCCTAAAATTTGCCCCAATTTGTCCAGTGGCTTCCTCCAGAGCAAGTCCATCCCTGTGACGGTACTCAAAAATCAAAGAGGTCCTCAATGGTGCATTAATCAACATACACAGGTATCTGAAATAATTCTACAGGGAAAACAGGAAAATAATTGCTTGGTCTTTCCAAACTTTGGAAACACTCTAAAACTCTGCACGAAATATTTTATAAGTAACATAAAATAATTCTGATATTACACTGGCTACCAGAAAACACAACGTATTAGCAAATAAAACCCTGGTTGCAATGGATATGGAAAGTAACACAACCTTGGCTTTAGAGCAAGCAAACTTCACAATAATAGTTGTGTATTTCACTTGACAGCTCACAAAAAGAAAGACCACCACCACCCCTAACACAAAATCAGTACTCCATGTTCTGAAATAATTTATCTAGACACCAGCCAGATGACCACAGGCACCGAATTCAAGAATCATCCAGCATTATGGCATCATTGCCATGGAGATCTGAGTCTCCCATGCACACCACCCCAGGAACACCCCCACAAACAGCCTGCGATGATCAAAAGCTGCTACAAAAGATGTGGCAGGAGACACCTCAGAGAGGACCAGCATGGCCTCCGTGGGTAGCAGTTACTCAGCCTCACGTACCACCGGCTGAGCCCAGACACCCGGAAAAGGCAACCTCCACACACAGCATAGCTTTGTGTCCCCCACACTGGACTGCTGTCACACACCCCGCTCAGGCACCCTTTACCTGCTCACTGGTATATGTAGCGGTGTTTCCCTCACCCGGCTCTGGCAGAAGAGCCAAAGGAAGACACAAAATCAGCAGGTGACAGGCCTCAGTTTTAACACGGCATTTAGAGCCTGAGCTGGAGGTTTAAACGCCTTTTCACCAGCTGTACTGAAGAGCAGACAGCCCTTCCCACCACGCCAGCACCCGCCAGCAGCCCACGCCAAAGGGTTCCCAATATCCCAGGCCCTGGCCCTGAAGCCCCCAGATCTGGCTGGGAGGAGCCCCACACCCGGAGGATGAAGGCACTCGGGGAGATGGAACCCCAGCCATTCCACTGTCTCAACACAAAATTCCAGTTTCATCATCTTTTTGACTTCCCTTCTTTCCAAAGTGCCAGATTTAAATTTTTATCTGATGGCCACATAGCCAGCTCATGAACACAATTTTTAATTACAGCAGTATAAAATTAAACCCTAGGAGTATCAGAAGTATCCTTTTAAAGGTATTTGCTGGTCCCTAGCTTGAGCTTCTTAATGTGTTGGGCACAAACTTTTAGACACTATTGAGAATTCATGCTAAAAACAATCCAGAGTAATGAGAATAACCCTTGCGTTAGAGAGGGCCTTTCACCTTCTTGAAAACATCCCAAAATGTCAATATTTAAGTGTTAATAAAGCAGCCAGAACATGAGCAGCCCAGAGATGACTTTAAACCAGCAGGAGCCCCCCATCCTTTATTTATGCCCGTTGTAGGGACCAGAGAGGAGAGCGGGGCCCGGTGGCCCTGCCCCACAGCAACCCTGCCCCAGCTACAGTCCAAGGAGGTCCCTTCGCCTCCCAGGGCTGGCACGGAGGTGTCCCCAGGAGACATGGTACCAATGCCAGCAGGAGCCGTGGGCAGACCCACCACAGGCCTGGCATCCCAGGAGCAGAGAGAGTTTCTGGTGACAGGTGGGAGGGATGGGAAGGTACCAGCCAGTTTTGAAGCCCACGTACTCAAATCCAGGTAACTCCCGGAAAGATTCTGGTGACGCTGTTTTATCCCCTCCACCTCCCCAGCTGCCGCAACTCAGCTCGGGGAGCTAAAAATACTTTACTTTCCAAAAATTACTTTCCCATATAAGGAAGAGCTGTCATTACCACAAGGATGTCACCACACGGTCACCACCAAGGGGGAAGCTGGTCACTGTAGCTGTGGCTAGATGGAGGTGGCCCCTATGATGACCTTCTACAGAGAGATGGGTCAGTGGCCAGGATCACCTCAGCAGCCACCACCAACAGGATGGTGACTGTTACCCGACCATCAGTCCGAGACAAACAGTCAAATATTTATTTCCTTTTAAATCAGTACAGTACATACCAATATTCCTTCTTTTTCTGCCATAAACACCCACTGAAACCACTGTTCTACATCAGAAAGTATTCCATAGAGTAATTAGAGTGTCAATTCATTAATACACCATCTTGCTTATAAACTATTAATCCTGACAGACAAGACAACTATTCAGAATCCATTTCATGCCCTGTCCTACCGTTACACACAGCAGTTCTTAAGAGCTGGTAACACTGCAGGTACACGGCCCTCCTGGCAACGACAGCAGATTCACAACAGATGGAACAGCCTGTGCTCCTCATGATACAGAGCAGACCCCTCGTGAATTTTTCAGAGTTGAAGAAGAAAATGTCATTGTATTTCTGAAAGATTTGTCCTATTTCAGTATAAAAGATTGAAAGTTACAGTCCTATTGCTCTACTGATATGAGAGCAGCAGGAAAAACGCTGAAAGAAAGGACGGTACAGCATGAAAATGAGGACATCTACAATAAGAGGATGCCCAGAGAAACAAAGAAAAAAAGTCACTGCATAGAAGACAGATAAATCATACAAGATTAATACATTCCCTGGGCAGCCTCACAGAAAGCCTGATATTCCTGCCATTGGTAAGACATACCAAAACACTGCATCACAGGCAGGTAACAGACTGGGTTTGAAATAATAAACCATCAGATTTCCAAAACACATCATCAGTATGAAAAACAAATTAATACAAAGTCAGACCCCCTCTCCTCAAATCTGTGTCCCTCAGCAGCTGAGCACAGACCTACCCACTCAGATCCCTCTGCGTTCCCTCACAAGGCCAGGTGATGGAGAGACATCCCTCATCTGAGCTCTCAGTTTCAGAGAGGAACAGTATCTCCATTTACAGGACCTGGATTTAAAAGACTCATGGATTTCAAGAGACTTCAAATTAGACAAGTTTTAAGGAGATAATAACAATAGTGATGATTATTTTAATTAATTATTCCAGCATAAAAAGGTGTGCACAACATTTTCTCATCCAGCAGAAAAAGGGGGGGAAGTACACAATGAATCATAATGTGATAAAGTCTACAGGAAACACAACTGGCACATGGAAAAGAGGAGTTTTCCCCTTGAATTTGAGAAGCCAGCATTAGCAAACACCGAAGACAGGGGCAAAAAGCAGACCAACACTGTAAAGTTGGGTGACACCTGACTGTGTGTTCACTGAAATACACCCACTCCACAGGGGAGAGCGGTGCACGTACTCACACAGGGGGCATGTAAGCATTATTTCTTTCCTTGGTTTCCAAGGGGTTCACATGCTGTGTCTTAAACTGATCATCCAGAACATTTGTTAAAATCCACACTTCATGGAAATTTGCAAATGAATTTGGTACAATGTGTGAGAAGCTAGAATACGACACCATGTGAAGTCAACAGGCTTCTGGATTTCTGTAGACTAAAAATCCAGCAGATTCCTCTCTTACATTCTCATTCATCAATAACTTAAACAGGCGAAGGTGGTTTTTCTAGGTTTCTTTTTTGTTTTTTGTTTGTTTGCTTGTTTTTTTACAAAAAAACACCTCTCATTCCTCTCAGTCCATGACAGCTTTCACAGAGTTCAAAAGGAGCCATGAGATCACAGCTACACTATGATAAATTTCACCCACATTCTCAAATATTGGCTGCAGAAGAATTAATAAATTAAGTATTTCAATTCCCAGCAGATGAGATTGTTGAGAGAAAACAGATGTTGGGAGAGCTGGAAGTACCATCGCTGCCGAGGGCTCTCGCAACGGCTGGGAATTAATTAGATGAGATAAGAACGAGATGATCATATAAAGCAATCCGCAAGCTTTGCTGCAGATAAAGGGGAAAACACCACCGGGCTTTGCAAAGCCACTCTGCCAGCACGTCTGAGAACAAGCTTAACCCCAAACGATGGGAATAAAGCATGTTGACCAGGGCCTGAGAACCAGGTGTGCCAGCAGCACTGAGAATGTCTTGCAGGTCAAGTCAAATCTGCTCTTCCTTCATCAGCGAGAGGGAAGGCTTCTTGGTAGCATCTTTTTCACACCCACATGTATGTGAAGAGCAATCAAATTACTCATTCGTTTGCCTCTCCAGAGGCTCAGGAACAGATCTGATCCTGCCTCCTCTGCAGTCACTGGTATTCACTCCCCTGGAAATCTGCATCTGCAGAAGATGCTGGAGAAGAGCCCTGGATATCCTGTGGGGCCCCTTCTAGTTGTCCCACTTTACAACTTGTCAAAACAGGACAATCAGTTTCAATAAAAAAGGGAAGAACTGACTTAAAACGTACAGCCTTAATCTGCATTTATAAAGATGTAGAGAGTGGGAAAAAGTTGGGAGGGAGGCGAGAAGAGAACAAAAAACAGGCATCAAGTTACTTCCAAATTGGTGGTACGAAGAAACTTTGGCCGAATGAGGTTGTTTCCTGCCCAACAAAATTATAGCCCATTGAGGGTATCTCAAGCACACACCTGGCCACAAAGGCTTGAGGTGGAGCCTTGTTTTACAGTATTCCGCTACAGACTTCATCTGTTCAGACACAGCATGTCCCACAGACAGTTGCTGCTGAAACCCCTTTCTAGAGAGGAGTTCTCAGAATTTCAATAGTCACTTTGGCACAAAACAGCCTTTGCAGAAGGTGTAAAATAAATAAATAAATACATAAATCAGCCAAACAGCAACAAAGTCCAGAACACAACACCCCAAATAACTTTCAATGTAAATGAGGAGTCAAACACAATAAGAACACTGCACTATCAGTGTAAAACTTGCTGTACCAATTTTTAAAAAGTTGTCCAAGATGACAGCTGAGGAAATAAAGAAAAAAAATCTACTAACTCTGGCAGGTAGCTGCTAACTGTAGTCACAACATCTCTGCTTGAAGATGAACTGGAAATCCACATTATTTGTAATAACACCATAAAGTGTACCCAAACACAATGTATCGTGAGAGAGGCTCCCAAGGGCTGCGGGAAAGGAACAGCAGAGTCTTAAAAACACATGGCGAGTCCTTTACAACCAGTGACTCACTGTGACTATTTTCACAGACCATTTTTCAAGTCATTCATACACTTTCAGAAGAAAGAGTCTCACTTCAGCGCGCGTGTGAAAAAAGCTAATTAATCCCCAATGCATAAAGGTCTTCTCAAAGTCTTAAAGAACTTGCTAAGCAGAATTATTAATACTTTGCACGTCTGCTTTGATTATGTTTGACATAGTTTCCATATGGAAACTTACACTAAATTTCATCAAGAGTTTTCCTTTGTTTAAAATATCAACCCATCTAATGTAATAAATATTTGCAGATACAGGAAAACATCACCGTTGGGGGTAACTCTTATACAAGAGGGTGAGAGAATTCACACAACTAAACTCAAATGCTTCCTATTTCCTTCCTGAATAATACATACCTTCTTCTCCAACCCAATTCTGAGCTGTTTCTCTGTGAAAACAGCTATTTTTGGTTCACTGTTTATATTTGTGGAAAATCCGGTTTGTTTTACTCATGCCGTAAGGCTTGAGGTTTCATTGAAGTTACATAGATAAAGGTCTTAGTTTATGAAATCTCTCATCAAAACTAACAAACTTATGTGACAAACTAGTTGGACATAATGGCCATCAGTCAAGGTAGAAAGAAAGAAAAAAAATATTATAGAATTCTAACCATCAACCCATCAATAACCCACATCCCTCAGCACCATGTCTGCCCAGCTTTTAAATCCCTCCAGGGATGGCAGCTCCACCACTGTCCTTGGCAGCCTCTTCCAAGGCTCGATAACCTTTAGGGTGAAGAAATTCTTCCTAAAATCCATCCTAAACCTCCTCTAGTACAAGTTGAGGCCATTTCCTCTTGTCCCTTTGCCTGTTCCTTGGGAGAAGAGACCAACCCCCGTCCCTCATATCCTCCATCTTCTGTTCCAGTCCTCCTTTGTGCACAGTCACAGAGTTTCTGTAGTATTTAATGAAAACCCACCAAATTATGTGAGAAATGGAAGCAACTCCGTTGAAGCCAAAACTTAGGTTAATAATTTCAAGTAATCTTCATGAAAGATTATCATGACAAGTTCATGTCTAACATGTGGAGTACCACCAAGCCAGAGTGCCACCAGTAATCAGCCAAGTAAGGACTTGGAATCATGCCTAGAGACCACCTATCCTAGACCTCAGCCCACCAGACACCCCCTGCTGCAAAATGGACAGTAAAAAGCACGGACAGGTCTGTCCCCATGGTTCACCCAACACACTATCCCCCTCATTAGGGACCCAATGGGTACGAGAGAAACTGTGATCTCCCCACTCACCCAGCCACCAGGTAAAATCATCTATGAAATCATGGGATTCGGTAGTTTTAAAACACTGAAGACTTCAGTTCAAAACATGACGATAATACCCAATTTCAGGAGCAAAATGCACTTTAAGCTTTTTGCTTAATAAGTGAAAGGATGTGAGAGAGTTCATCCTCCTTGCTGACAGGAGTCACCGATGTCAGCCTGAACGTGGTACACGTTGCTGCAACACACCTACTAATAAAAATCACTCATAAGGAAGATAACCAACAGGGACTGCAGTTGGGATTTGCACTCTTTAGTTGTTTGCCAGATTTAAAGGCTGGCAGAGTACTAAACTACTTTCGAACAATGTCTTAAAAACAAGGCAATTCTGTTTTACCAGTTGAGAAAAAGGTCTGTTTCCAGATATGCCAGTTGTAAACATTGCTGAACTGGAAAAATCAGCAGTAACTTGGTACAAATCCAGAAACTGCTGTGTTTTCATTTCCATACTATCTCCGTCGCTCCCCGTGGAGCACATCTCACACTGGCAGAGCCCACGGCTCCAGGGGCTCCAGGGCTGGGGAAAGCAGCACAGGGGCTCCTGCCGCTGATGGGAACTGGCCCCTCACAGGGCTTTGGCACATTCAGCACATTCAGAAATGAAGTCACTCCGCCATAACTCCTGGGAATGTCTACGCCAAGTTTAAAAAAAGAACAGCAACTTCAGAAAGAAAAAAAAAAAAAAAGAAAAATAAAAACAAGAGAAAAAAAAACATCCACAGTTTACAGACAGCAAGCAGTACTTCCCAGGGCTAGAGATTTAAGGAGGCCTTGCCAAACAAAGGCAGCAGACATATTTCAAAAAATATTCAATTAAACAAAATGAGGTAGAACAGAAATAGCACATTTCCTTTTTTTTTTTTTAAGGTTACATCCGATGTTGCCAGTGTTTGTGAAGAACACTCAAATAAGTAAACAAGATGCAGTGATAAATTCCAGCGAAAGTCTGAAGCACTATGAAATGAAAGCAGGCAATTCTTTGCCCCCCGCCGTGGTTTCAAGATCTGCAATTTATCAGAGACGAGTAAATCTCTCTGAAATAAAGCAGTCGAGAGAGAAGCCACTTTGGACAACTGAGCATTTCAGTTTTATCCGTTTGCCTCCTGAACTGTTGAGCTACTTCCCAAGCAGTACGATACCCTGTGCCACTAACCAGAAACAGCCACATTTTCAGAGCCCTGCACGGAACAACCGCTTTTTGCAAATTGGTAAACCAAGGGCAGGCTGGTCTCCTTTTCAGACCACGCTCATCTCCAGACAGCACCTCTGTTGTTGGGACGAGGGTAGAAGAGGGAGGCATCACGTTAGAAGAGGAGTTTTGACACTAGTGCAAGTCACGGACACTTCACTGATGGCACTGCTATTCACGCCAGTCACCTTGCTTACATACTCTGCCACACGATTTAAGCAAAGCCCAGCATTTTATTAGAAAAGAGCAGAACTGTAGCATATTCTCTATAGACACAAGACATATTTTCCAAGCAGTAGACAGCCATGGTTCTGATAAACATGCACACAGCAACTACTCGCTTGTCAGGTGCACAGGAAATTTAAATGAGCTTTGTTAATGCCACATCTGTTGGCATTTGCTTTGCATTTTTCCACAAGGTAAAACATTTGCTGTACTCCAGGTTCTGTAGCAGGCACTGAATTTTAGAAAGGTTTTACCAAGACTCCGTTTTCCCATACTGAGCCCTCGTCTTCTCAGCAGACACTATCATTTACAACGCATTTGTGTTGCACATACTACTGTATGTGCTTAAATAATCACAAATACTGTACTTGGCTCAGCTCAGTTGCTACTCCCTTTTAGATTTCTAAATAGCTAGTACATCTTACAATATACTTCAGAAATATTTATGCAACACAGCTTCAGACAAGAGACTTTCCATTTTATCCATCCTTGAAGCACAGGCAGCAATAAAATGAGAAGGTGCAAGACAGACAGAAGAGAGAGCAGTGCCCCAAGGAGGCACACTGCCATGTGCCTCAAACTCAGCTGAGGACAGCGAGGACTGAAGAGCTTTACCACCTCTCTAGTAAAACATATGAAATAATGTGATGAATAAAATAACGAATAATAAGTGGCAGTATTTGTCACCACCTGTTCACATCACATTGTCCTGTCAGGACAGGACAAGCTCCCTGTCAGGAGTCAGTCCCTTTTAAAAACATTTAAAAATAAACCCCCCAAAAAACAACAAACCAACAAAATAACAAAAACCCATCCCCCCTAAATCACCACAAAAAACCAAAAGACCCCTCCCAGAACATCCAAGCTACATTTTTAACTTCTGGAGGTGAGTCCCCATTATCCTCTTCACTGACGAACATAGTCAAGACACCTCAGGAAACAAGAACTTTTGGCGCCAGCCCCCTGGAGTAGCAGAAGCACTGATGCTCAGCTGCCAGCACACCACCTGAGGAAAAGTCACTGGAGGACAAGAACCGGTGTAAATGAAGGGAGCAGCACCAGTTGTAGGGCTATTTCTGCAGATCTCTCTCAGTGCATGGCAGCACTGACCCACAGTTGGTCCCAGCACCACTCGCACAATGGCAACCAAAAAACACTGCAACTCAGAGAGTATTCTGAGCTGAAAGACAGGTTTGCAATATTTAACTGAAGCAGCACTCCAAGAGCTCTACCAATCATCTTACAATATAAGCTACAACTATTGACTTCCCATACCCTACTTGGTTTATTAATTTTTAAAAGGCAACTTTGCCAGCAGATCACTTGGTCCAGTGATCAGAGGAAAGTCATTCCAGATCCACAAAACTCAGCCAAAGACAGCACCACAATAAAAAAGCAGACACGCTTTCCCCCAGCGCTCACTCCGCTTGCCTCCCACCTCTGAAGGAAGTTAAACAGGGTATAAAGTTTCCAGGAACAGGCAAAGACCACAGCTCTCTGAAAAGGCAAATCACTCCCAAGCAGCCTGACTGCGAGCAGACCCTTCTGCTCCCAGTTCTCCCAGTGGTGCCTTCCTTCAGAGGCAGGAACCAGCACTCTGGGTGGAATGTGGCTTCTATCACCTCTTCTCAGAGGTCCGATAACATCTATTTCCAAAACGAATTAAAGCATCCATTTGAATTCATGGTTGGTTAAATTATTTGGGAAAAGCACAGATTTGGGTCCCATGGTAAATCATAGGTAGTGTTTAGAGATGGAAAAGTCAACTAAGTAAAACCCTCAATCTGAGATTTGTTTTTGATGAGTCTACCTATTGTATTTTCATACTATGATTTTCTTATTGCTCTAAACACTTGCACAATCCCACCGGTTATTTTACTGAATGCAAAATTATACTTAACATACATTAGGTTGGGTGTGGGAACAAAAGGAAAACTTTTTCTGAAACATCAGGCAAACAGTACAGGTAGAGGTGTTCAAGGGCTTCCTATTAGCACTGACACCACAAACTTTCCATTCTTTAGCTTAAAATATACAATTAAGGGAAAACCACGCAGTTTAAAGCAAGAAAAAGCATGAAAAATGTAAGAGAATACAGAAATAGTCTAATAAGCTGTCTGTATGAGTGTCACGTTCCAAAAACATTATTGGAAATTCCTACACAAAAAAAGAGTCTTCAGAAGTTTTCCCACATCTTTCTATATTCATTTCATGAGAACAATCAGCTATTTCCATTTTCTTAAAGCTTGTAAGTTCATGGATTTAATTAAGAGGTTTGGAAGAAGCGCTGTGAAGACAAAGCAAGAACTTCAGTTCTGCTGAGATCTCTGGATAATGTCTCCACATTTTCAACTAATTAAAATACCACTGAACCCTCTGAAAATCCAGAGCAGCAAGAGGAATTTCCCTCCAGGATATCATGCAAGGAAGCATCAGTATTCGTGTATTTCAAGCAAACATAGCTAAAGTGCTATCTAACATATTTCCCAGTTTTCAACAAAAGCTCTAAGGAATATGGTTGAGAGACACAAGCATTTACAGACCCTTGAGCAAAGTTTTTCATCAGCACTAAAGCAAGCTCACCATAGGCTTGTTCTTAGATTTGAAAGAAAAACCAGTAACAACATTCCTTCCAAGTATGAGACTACGTAACAACTTTTAACTTTTGGGGGATCTGGTTTGTGGGGTTTTACTTCCTTCAGGATAGGGTTTTGGTCTTTGTTGGGTTTTGTGCATTTCATTTTAAAAATGCCTCTCATGCAGGATATTCATTTAGAGTTCTGTATTTGTGTGACACTCCAGTGAAACAGCTGTGATTCTAAACAGGAACACCCTCCATCCTGCCCTGCTCCCATCCTCGTCCCCGCTTCCGCATCCCAGTGCGGGAGCTGAACCTAAAAACCACAAGCTGCTCAGAACAGCCCTCAGAATCTCCCCTGCGTGTCTGCTGCACAGCATGGTGGGGTCCTCCCTGCTGCCATCTCCTCACCACCACCCTGCCCCGGCCAGGACACAGCCCTGCCCAGCCACCTCCACCAGCACAGAGACTCTTCCACCAAAGGATTCGCTCAGCTGCAAAAATGCTTTCTGTTCACAGGCTGATGACCTCTAAGAGAAAGTATGAGGAGCTTTCCTAACGAAGATTTTTAGGAACACCCCCTCCTGTGAAACTTCAGGATTGCTTCTGAACTTGGAGCTGGCCTGTCCGGCCCAGCACGGCCCGTGGGCTGATGGCCTCCCCGCTGCTCCTTCCAAGTGGGGACATGCTGGCTCCCCCAGCCCCATGGCCAGATCTGCCCTGCTGGGGACCGTCCGCAGCAGAGACAAGCCACAGCAAGGCAGAGGCCAAGCAGGAGCCCAGGGAGCAACAGACCAGGAGCACTGGAACACTACACGTAGGCCCCATAGCCCCCAAAGCAGAGAGAGATCAGCACCCGCAGCCCTGAGCAGCCCCCCGTGCACCTCTGCTCTCTGCACCTCTTCATCCCCTGCCGCCCAGGACAGCCCTCACACAACAGCAGCTGAAAGCCGTGCTCTCCAGGGCTGCTTGGGTGCTTTCCCTCCCCTCCCTGGTGCTCAAGGTTGCAAAGTCTGCAGGAAAGCAGCTGAGGTTCCAGCACCAGGCTTGCAGAGGGAGTGGAGAGATGGAGACGCTGCATGTACCCGCAGCCTCAAGAGACTCCACTGACCTGGCCCTGCCTCCTGCCATGGCCCAGAGCATCCTCAGAACCTCTCACCTCTGTCTGCACTGTCTCCATCTACCTCAGAGCCCCTTGCCCCCTGAGACACTGCCTGCCAGCGCAGGGCAGTTCTCCACACTAGGGAAAGGAGGAGACACAGCACCAGGACACAACAGTGACGGGGTGACATCTTGATGCCAGACAGCAGTCAAGTCTGAATGCAGTGTGGAATTCTCCTTGGCAGAGGGAAGGGCCTGGACCTGCCCTGCTGCTGGAGGCAGCCACAGCGCTGGGCCAGCCCGGTCCTGCCAAGCATGGCGTGCATCCCACCCCAGCCACAGGCCCTGTGGTTCCAACACCACCCATGGCATGTCGCACAGTGCAGACACACCACCTGTGACAAACAACACAGATTTTTTTTTTAAATACCAGCAGAAGCATCACCCAGATGCCAGCTGCCCAGGACCAGAGTGCTTTTGGACACCCCCAAGGATGGAGCCCATGCCAGATCCTGCCCACCCCTGCAGTGGAGAGGCATCTCCTTACGGACCAATCTTGCCTTGCTCTGAACACAGATTTTCATTACACAACACCGAATATCCATATACAAATGCAAAACCAATTAGTTTCGCAAAAGTTCATTATTTGATGCAACACAAGTGAACAAGTCTTGCAGCAAAATTCCACCTCCTTAGCAAAGGATCTATCCCTTCACCTGGCTCACAGAGCTCTGCCTTCACCCACCCTGGCCCACAGTATATTTTCTGCACACTCCCTTCAGGGAGACTATAACAGGCTTTTAAGAACACAGAGTTCCACACAGCACCAGTTCCTTTCCCACTTTTTCCCAGATTACCTTAAAGATCTTTGTTGAGACAAGTAAAAGGTGCACCATATTCATAAATGACAAATATTTTAATATTTAGTAAGGACAGCTAAAGGAAAAAGGCTTTGCTTCCTTTTTGCTAAAAACTGCTGTCCCACAAGACAAACGAGAACTGGCTTCAGGGTCTTGCGGGCAGCCAAGCCTGGGTCTCATCTGTCCTTCCAGCCCAGAAAAACAACACTGCCAGTTTGTGAAAACAAACTTGCTTCAGCAAAAGATTTTTGGGTCACATCCAGTTCTCTGAAGTGAGTGGGTTGGTCCTATCATACTGTTCCACCCAGTTCATGACTCCTTCATGTGCCTGACAGCATCTGAAGTTAAAAATAAATTAAAAAAAAAATAAAATAGTTCGTCCATTTCTTCCTGCAGTAAAAAGCGTGATAGGAATTCTAGAGCAACACTTTCACTTTGAACAGCTGTTTTTAAAAAAAACATTTTGAACAGTGAGGTCAGAGACACAAAGAGCCAATGCTTATGTCAAAGGGAACCTTCTTCGTGCAGATCTGATGCAGTGACAGGTCCAGCCACGGCTGCTTGCCCAGCGTCACATCAAACATCTTCACTCCCCATTTGTCCTCTAACAAGCTGTAATTCTGTCCCTAAATAAACAAGAGTTCTGAAATAATTAAAATACAGCTAATGCTCACTGACGGTACTTCACAAATGCAGAATTCCTTCCTTCCTTCAAGTGATTTTTGAACAATTTCTTCCAGTGTTTGGTTGGCACGCAAGTAAATACAGCCCAAGAGAGTTTAGCACACACTTCTGAGACGTTCCTACAGGAAAACTAGTCTTGCTTTTCCCAAAAAAGCATTGGTAAAGCTCTAAAATTAGAGAGTTTGCCACACCAGAAAAAAAACACACCACAAAACAACCAACCAAAACCAACCCACTTCAAAACAAGCTCCCACAGGATCACTGAAAAGGCTTTAACGAAAGAATTCAGAATGACATGCTGCTCACAGAGGCCGCTGCTGAGGGTTCAGGTATCGCTGTGCCGGAGGTGCCAGCAGCAGGGGGTGCAGGGGTCCCTATGAGCCCAGCCACCAATAGGCAGTGCTTGTCAATACAGTCAAGGGCAATCAAAGGAATTAATCTCTATCCAGGAACGCAATGGAAACTAGGAGGTTAAGAGAAGACAAGTAGTGGCAGCTCTGCCTCACGCACGTCCAACAGGAGCCCAGGTGCAGCACGTTACCCTGGTGCCTGTGACCAGCTGCTCCTCCCACAGAGGTGTCCTCTGGCCCCTAATGACATCCCAACTCTCCAGAGCAAGGTGATGTTACCCAACATCCCATGAACAGCCACTGCAAGCCCCACCAAGATGCTGACTGAGACGGAGCATCTTTCCCTGCCCTGACTTACTGCCCTAAGCAGATAGACCTTAAAACACAAAGTCCATCAAGAGCCAGTTTTGCCACTCATCCGGGCTTGCAGAAGTGAAGGCAGCTCTCACCGAGCAGAGCTCACACAGCCTGCATTACCGAGGCCCTGGTGCGTGCCCCGACAGGCTGTGCTGTGGGCAGAAGGGGGTGTTTCTCCGCCTTCCTCAGGCAAAGGGGAAAGAATGAGCCATCGCCCGCTGACGCCCAAGACCTGCGCCATCGGCGGGATCTGCCTGATTTTTCCCTTTTTTCAAGCCAAAGGAAGAGTTTTTCAAACTCAAGGGGCAGAGGGCAGGTAAAACTACAACCAAAGCAGCTGGTGGAAGCGGCGAGGAGACAACTCCCAGGGCAAACATTTAAAGCCAGTCCCTTCCAAGAAAATCCAGCAATTTGATCTCTTCGCACACGGACGCCAAGGAATGATCTGTCTCGCTGGAGAAGAAATCTTGAAAAGAAACCACCTCTTTGAAGGAAAGCAAGATACTCATTGCATTAAAGGCAGCACAATGAAATTTCAAAGCCCGAGACAGAACTCCAGGTAAAAAGAGTTCTGTGCCACCAAGGGAGTTCCTTGAGTGGAAGCCCCTTGTTCTGGCTCCATCTTTACCAGGCTGTTACCCGGCGCAGCCCTGGGGACGTGCATTAGCAATCAGTGCCTGTTGCTTGGGGCCATGAACACGGCCACCAGGGCAAGCAGGCTGCCCTTCCCACGGACCTCGAGGCACACGCAAAGCTGCAAATGAAAAGGCTACTTTTCTCAGTGACATCCACACTTTAAATAATAAATGAGGAATATGGGGAGAGCTTCCAGGAGGAGCTAAGCATACACAGTACAAGAAAGAGAAAGAAAGCACCCAAGAGGAAAGAGGAAATACATTTGTAGGGGGTAGAAGATCTAAACAGTTATGATGAAATGAGTTACAGAAAAGGGAAAATGAGAAAAACTAAGTAGATAAGAGATTAACCTCTTACAAAAATCATGAAATCCAAGGGCTTGACTGGTATTCTACGTGCAACTCCCTTCAAAGTCAAATCCTTCGGTGAGAAAATTTATGATAAGAACTTTGAAACAGCAACAAAAGCTTTAAAATTTGACCCTTGTGAGAGTGCTCCTAGAAGCTGATAAACTGATGCACATGTAAAGCATTCTTCCCATGGTATCCCATCCCCATGGCACACTTTCATATTCAAATTCAATCCTCTTAAACCATCACTCTGATACACTGGCAATTTGCAGAACTCCAGCAAGTTACAAAAAGGTAACTCCACTCCACCTGCTATAAAAATCACTTTAACAGAAAACTGTAACTATATAACGCACTTTGCCACTACTAGTTCCTCGTGTAAACATGTGCTCTTGCTGTTAATGATAACACTTAATCAGGACAAGAAAGATGGCCCACAAGATAGTCTTCTGAGCTTCCTGTTTAAGGGAGGCTAAACAAGAAACAAGTTCCTAATTAAAACTCTTTTGCTCAGAGAATTGTAAAAAAATCTGCCCAAAATATATTTTTTTTTAATTTTTGTTTACAAAGCAGTGATTTATTTAAGCTTACAACCCATCTTGGAGGAAAAACCCCAGCCTCTCTGTTGCCTGTACTACTACCACTCTAATTGTCTTCAGTAAATCAGAAAAGAGCTTTTAAGATCTACAGGGAACACCACCCAGCAAAGGCATCACCGCTGGTGAGCTCCATCGCACCGCCAGAGCCGCTTCAGCCACCCGCGCACATCCCTGGGCTCAGCTGCAGCCACAGAAGTAAAGGAGAGCAAGGGGCAGTGAAGGAGTTTCAAACCCAAACACCTTTCCACAGCAGCAGATTAACACACAGACAGTGAGGGCTGTTCAGCAGCCAGACACCATCGCACTGGGTCACCGCTCAGCTCTGTGCGGTTGCACATCTGGGCCAACAGCTGTATCCTGCTGGCAGTGCGTTACCAACAGTTTCATTCTCAAGATACAACAGATCCATCAATTATTAAGAAAACATTATTTTTCACATGCACAAGCACTGCAAAGGGTAACAAAACGCTTTTCTCCTCCTCCTTATCATTTTCACATAGCTTAAGATGTTTTAGGCAGTATCAAATTCTGTCTGCCTCGAGATTCCACCTCCAGCAAACGGGGTTTAGAACCCACTAAAGCAAGAAAGAGTCTCCTAAAAAGCAGCAGGAGTACGGCAGAAACTGTAAGAAAAACACTGATTTGAGACCCTACTACAGAAACTCAAACAGAAGGCAAAACAATGTAAAAGAAATTACCAGTGACACTCAACAAAAAATTAACATCAGAAAGAAGTCAGCAAAACAATGAGAAAATAGAAAGTGAGAAGTGCAGAAACCGATAAAACAGAGATTACTTGTTTTTACGGTTCCCATAACAGAGAATACTGAAAAATACTTTTTTGCTGGCTGGCTGTGTTACTGCTCAAGAGCCTGCATTCCTAAAATGGAAATCCTCAGTTAGGAGCACACGGTTTTACAGCATCACAGAAAGCAGGGGGACAGACAGCCTGGGTCCTGGGGCAGCCCCCCCGGCACTCACCAGCACTGCCGCTGCTGGGCTCAGCCCAGGGGGGCTTCAGTCCTGCAGACAGACGTGACTCAGGCCCCCGTCAGCCCTGGGGAGCACAGGGAGAGGGCGAGTGTGCCCCAGAGCACACCAACTGCCAAGCCCCCCAGGACTCCCCACGCATCTGCCCCTGCCACTCTTCTTCTGGCTGCCCAAATTCTGCTGTCCTCACCACGCCCAGCCAGAACACACGTACTGCCTGTGTCCCCCCGAACACTCAGGGTGCCCGCACCCCACCAAACTGGGCAGAAACTCCCATGCATTTATACCCCTCACAGAAACACTGCCTTCATCTGGGCAACTCTGTTTGAATTTCTCTTCCCCTCCAACACCACGACAGCCTGACAGTAAGGGTGCAGTAAGTGTTTCTCAGCAGTGAAATATGTTCTTGGTTTTGTTGTGGGGTTTGGTGTTGTTTTTTTTTTTTTAAATCACAATTAATCAAACATTTTTTACTCAATCAAGTAGCTGTGATTTGAAGAAAAGAGCGTGCCTTGACTCGTAACCTGCTAGTCTTAATACCTGTCTAGGTGGCTTGAACATGTCTACAGAAGGAGATCCCACACCCTCTCTAATCAAAATCTAATTAATACATGTCCCATCTTACCACATTTGTAATATTCCATAAAAGTCAAGATTATTCAATGGAGGACACAGAAAGATAAAATAAAACAAAACAAACAAAAAAACCCACAACAACAAACCCAAACCCTCTTCGGTTATCACCTAACACCAGCTAAATCCACAGGTATCTAACACCAAAACAAACCTACACCCACGGTTTCAGGATTGGAAAATTAAGAACAGATGTGACAGACACATTTACACTGTGATCACCACCCATTAGAAAAGCAGGCTGTTTGCAGAAGTTATTACATGAAGTATTTCTACTTCAAATTCAATTGACAGACTTCAACTCTTAACAGAAGTAAAGGTTATTCCAAGCTCGTACTCAGAATTAAAGCAGTAAGCGGCACTGATAGTAACGACACTACTACAAAGAGGACTTGGTACAAGAAATTCCACCCCTGCCCTCTGTGTACTGTATGAGAAAGGGGGACTTTCACCCAAACATCAGCAGGATACGGCCACTTGGGAGTGTGAGGCCGCTGCCTCACTGCGGCACTGTCACACAAGTCAGTAGTTTGACTAGTCAAGGACAATACAGCAACACTGAGTCCCTGAGAGATCTTGAGGATCAGTACCCCAGCACCACACAGCGACTCCCTAACCTACTTTCTCCCCTCCTTCCTTCTTAAACTAATAAAATAGTGTGTTCTGCTTAGCTTTCATCTTTCTTCTCGTCATTACGCTTCTGTTCCAGCCCCAGTCTGTCCTGAGACTCCAAGGACTGCATTGACCCCCCACTGGAGAGGGGCTCCCTGCACTCGGGGTGTGAGGACAGAAGGAAAGGTTTCAGAAGCCCCCACCACACCTGGGCTGACACACACCAATTTCAAAGGAAATGGGAACACACAATCTCCTCTCCAACCCAAGCAGAAATCTGCTGGGCATATTGAAAATATTCATCCTAAAGACCCGCACCCAGAGGTTGTAAACCTCTGGATTGTAAAATCACCTAAAACTGGAACAGTGTAAGACACAATTTTCAACCATGAGCAAAGGTGTTTTTCCACTGTTTGCAACTGTTCCCAGCCAAATACACAGCAAAGAGCAACGAAACTCCTGAGACCACAGCAAAACTGGATGACAGAGACTTCCATCTGCAGCCCCCTGCCCCCAGACACCTGCCCAGCAGCAGGAATGGGGGCAAAGGGGCTGCAAATGGTTCCAGGGACCCCCCGGCCCAAGGACAGACGTGCCCCTGGCCACCGGTGGCCCTGCAGCCAGGAACACCCTGCAGTTCCAGGGTTTCTGTCCCAAGGAAAAACAGACCCTGCTGAGCCGCTCAAAAATAACTGAGAGCACGAAAAGGATGCAGCAGAAAGGAAAGGCAGCAGCACATTAAAGTAATTAAAATCCTATACAGTAAGAGCAGAGAAGCTCCAGGCAGATTGATTTTGTGGGCACTACAGTGGTAGGGTCCTTTAAAGGCAAATGTGAAATTCCATCAGTGCAGAGGGAGGAAGCAGAGAAAGCAAGGAAACTGGGGAGGGAGAGGCTGGTATCACAGAACGGCCGGGGCTGGAGGGGACCTTAAACATCATCTCGTCCAACACCCTGACCTGGCCACAGGCTTCAAAGGAGGGAAAAGGAGAAACAGTGACCCACAGGTAAACTAAACTCCATCCTCTGCTATCAGAGGATCCCAGCTATCCCCATGTACTGGGATAAAAACAGCCAGTGAGAGTATTCTGGGATAAAAACAGGAAATGTTTACACTGCAGGACAAACATTAAATGCTTACGTAAACACAAATGTATCTAAAAACATACACATACTTATTCATGAGATGCACGTGTTCATGAAACTTTGAAGACTATCTGCGGATCCAATATTGCATTAATGTTTTTAATGAAGCAGCAAAACTGCTCAAGGAATGAAACAAACCCAGCGCAGCCCCTCCTCACTGCTCACATGTTTATTCACGAGCTCCCAGGCCAGCACAGCGACAGGTCACCAGTGGATGTGGATGGCCAGCAGGAGCAAACCAGTACGTTATCACAGCCTGCTCCTGGCAAGTGGAGAGGAAAAAAAAGCAATTCCCTCCTCTTCGCAAAATTACAGCCAGGTCAGCAATGCCAGCAACCTAGGAAAGACCATCCCACCCAGATGAACATGTCCGCCAACGGTACTTTCAATTATTCTTCTATAAAATATTGGTCTCAGCTAAAGAGCGTTTGCAGGCGCAGCCTGTGCCAGCCAAACAAACAGCAGGTAACGCCTGCACTGCACATCACACCGCTGCCACACAAGGCAGTGAAAGACCCCTCACAGAGCCAAGACACGGGGGCTGCTGGGGTGGGATGGGGGTGCAGAGGCACCACCCTGTGGGGCGAGACCCGTGTCTTGAGACCCATGTCTGGGACCCAGCCCACCTGCAGCACCCTTTTCCTGGAGACACCTGCCCAGAGCCAGGTGTAGGACGGGTCTTGGGGGACTCTTGGCTGCTATGAATCAGAGCCTGGAGCACAGGGAGGAGGGATGGTGCTGGTGCAGGGGACTTGGACCCCAGCATCCACCCGCTCGGGGTTTCTGTGCTCTCTTCTGAGAACATGTACCATTACGCTGCCCCAAGGCTCAGCAACATTTGACTAAAAACATAGTGTTTAAGTAAAATATGTATCAGCAGTTGAAATCTGAAATCAGAAAAGGAAAAAATGGATTAAAGGAACTGGAAGTGGTTTTTCCAGCCCAGCTTAGATAAAGTCTATCAAAGCATGAGTCTTTGTTTATAACTGAAGTCACTTCAGGTCACAGCAGAGAAGCTTATTCCTCAGCTGAAGAGGAAGAGCCCAATGAGCAGAAGCAGCCACTGACAGCTCCAAAGACCAAGCTAATGTCAACTCTGTCATGCCCGAATGGCACCAGCTTTATTCCAGAAACCTGAGCAGGCAGTCGCCAGCCCCAACTCCAACAGCAACAAACCAGAAGCATAATCATGAAAGTTCAGACCAGCCTTCCCATTCCCCACCCTGCACTGGAACACATCCAAATAAGCCCAGGTTTGTTGCTGTAGAAAACTAATTTTTCAACGTAAGGGAGTCACTTGCCCAGCGCAGAAGCATTCCCCTCTTTGGTCACACCTAACGATAAACAATAAACATGCTTCACCTCCTCCAGGAACAGCAGCCAGTCTCACATGCTGACTAGGAACAACCGGGAGATCGCTCAGCCTGACGGCACAGGATTTCTTCAATGACAGGCTCCAAAGTGGCCGCTTTTGTCACTCTTGGCCACAAGGGAAGGCAGAGGAGCACCCTGAACCGCCGGGCTGCGGTCAGGGAGCAGGTTCAGGTCATACTGAGGTGCCCTCTTTGAGCTTGAGCAAGAAGAGCAGCAGCAGCGACCGGCACAGTCCTACCCAGCTTCACTCACACACTGCACAGGCCTAAGGCCATTGGCAGGAAAATTATTCTGAAATTAGCATTTTCAGTGTTCATTTAATATGAACAGACACACTGAAGTGTGAAAGAAAAAAACCGAACAAAAAACAAAACACCAAACTGCAGTGATAACTCGTCAAAATTTACTATACTTGGTGAAAAGATTAATTGCATCCTTTGACTACACACGTATCCATCAAAGCGCATACTTTAGGTCAGCCCTCACGAAGATGAAAAATCACAGCAAACTCTGAAGCCCAGGAGCAGACACAAACCCCCCACGCTCTCCTGCGGCGCAGAGCGACCCGTGTGCGGGGCCAGTGCCTGAAGCCAGCCCGGGCACGGCGGGACCCGGTTCTCCGCTAGACGGCAGCCCCAGGAGCACCCCGCTTTCTGCAGGGGACCCGCGGACCTGAGCGCAGCCCCGCAGGCTGGGGACACCTACCCAAACCCGCCCTAACTCACGCAGAATCACCTGGCGGCGTCCCGTTCCCTGCCGAGCCGCTGGCCACGCCAGCTGTCGCACTCGCCCCACTCGCCGCGATAGGCGATACCGCAAAGGCCAGCCCGCATCC
>VXBW01006916.1:51812-152359 GCA_013400375.1 Thinocorus orbignyianus
TCGCTGCCCGTCCCACGGTGCTGGTGCTGCCGCCGCTGCCGGCTGTGGCGGCGGGCGGGCCGGGCTAGGGCTCTGCGCCCGCGACGTCACAGCGGCCCCGCGCGCCTCTTAAAAGGGCAACGCCAACTCTCGGGAGGCGCCCGGAGGCGCCATCCCGCAGAGAGGCCGGGCCCGCTCGGGCGGGGCCGCCGCTCACCTGGGCAGCAGCGGGGCCCGGGGACAGGCCTCCTGCGGGGACCCTGCCCCGGGGGGACAGGCCTCCTGCGGGGACCAGGCCTCGCAGCTGCCGGGTCTGCCGGCACGGGGGGTCTCGGAGCGCGGTGACAGTCGGCCCTCCCGCCGGGGAGCGGCCCCCAGCGCCTCCCGGGCTGTGCGCAGGCACGGCTCCTCCCGAGGGTCCCCGGGCAGTTACCGGTAGGGCCGGTCAGGGCGCCCCCGCACCCGGCGGGGGTGGGATGTTGGGGGTAAAGCCCCGGCAGAGCCCTCCCTGGAAGGAGTCTCCTCAGTGGCTTTGCCTGAGAAACCGGGGAAACGGTAAATCAGCCCGTTCCGGGGCTGCGCATCCTCCCCGGCCCCCAGCCTGGCTGCGCTCCGTGGCTCGGAGGAGCACACGGCACAGCAGTGCCCCGGCCCACGGGGGTCTCAGCGTGTGTGGGAGCGGAGGAATAGGAAGCGCAGCGGGACTGGGGAGCAGCTACCCACACACACACCCGGGAGAGCAAGGTGTAGGGGCAGAGTGGGGTGGTACCGGGGCTGAAAGCAGGATGGTGTCCACGGGTGACATGCTGCAGTGGAGGGGACAGGGGAAGCCACCAAAGCCATCACACTGAGCAGGAAGAGATCACACTGAAGCAGAAGGCTCAGGCAGAGATACACACATGCCCCTGGCAGAGAAATAGAGATCGTTGCTGCTTCTCAGCAGCATTAATTGTATTTTACGTTGCAGCCGACAAAGCCTGCTTATAGTCAGTTAACGAGTCTCTCCCAAATTAAAGATGCATCGGGCAAACGAGCTCAGGTGCTCACGCTGGCAGCGAATGAGACCTCATGTGGGGCAGGAAAACAGTTTCCAAGGCGGGGCGGTGGCAGGCAAAGAAGGGATTGGTACCCAACTGATAGAGCTGGCATCAGGGATGGGACTAGGCCACAGGTTTTCTCAGTATTCAGGAAAAAGGAAAAAACTAAGTAAAGCCAGTCTTTGGTTGTGTGATTCTCCACACTGTTACAATAATAGAAATTAACAGCTGAATGCCAAGGAAAGATGCCTGAAACTTCTAAGTACACAAGAGCAACAATTCTTCCCCTAGGAAGAGTAATTCACAAGGTAAGGCACTATAAGAAGAGATTCAAATAACAAACATAGTGTAAAGGAAGCTGACAGTACTTAATCACACCTCTCTGCAAGCTTCAGTTGCCCAAGAACATGCCTTCTGGTCCCTTGCAATCGTGCTCCTCAGCCTGCAGCCGGGACAGGAAGTGGAGCTCCCGCCTGTTCCCCGGTGATTGCTGGGGTAGCAGCCAGACTTTCAGCTCCAGTCGGTTCCTCACACACACACCAGAGCATCGATTTCACCCTCCTGTGGTGCCCTTCCCTTCACCACACTGCAGTCATGTATTTTGTCAGAGACATGGGTGAAGGAGCCATCAACCCATCTGCAAGAAGAGTGGCCATTTCCAGTAACAACAGACTTCATGAGTCCCACAAAGTCTCTTCTTTGTTCCAGACTCTCTCAGGTGGGGATGCAAATGGAATGACAGAAGCTCTGCTACTTCATGACCACTGTCCTTCTTTGTTATGACTTGCAAATGAAATATGCAATTAAATAAGAAGCAAGTTGAACTTGTGGAAGGCTGCCTCATATGAGGGATGCTCCCTGACCTCCAGTGAACCATGGCACACTGATAAATGCAGTGCAGAATAGGATCATGCCCAGAGACACTGAACAGTGCTGGGCTCCTCTGGACAATTTCTTCTAAAGTTTTGTGCAGCTCCCGAGAAAGCAATTGCATGAAGTCGGACTGCAGACATCATGGTCTGACCTGGATGCAGCCATCAGCGGAATCAAAGCTGAACTGAACAAAGACCATCCTGATATATCCTGACATGTTTATACACAAGAAAAAAAGGAAAGAAAAAAAAAGAGGAAAAAGAGTATTTGCTGCTGTGTTTTTGGCACACAAGCCTTATGCATTTCAGCGATTACATCAAAGCCAGGGCACACTGGAGGAAGTTGTGTCAAATTCCACCCAGCTGGAAAGGGATCCCGGGCCATATGGCACGCAGGTGAAGAGCTTGGCAGCACTCGGGAACAGGAAATGAGAATAGGAAGCGGCTGCAGACCACAAGAAGTTCCTTGTACGAAGCCCAGGCAGCAGTCACCGGGCTGCAGTGTGGGTGTACTTCGCCAGTTTCTCTGGAAGAGGAAGCACTACAACAGCAAAATGTCACAACTGAGTAAGAGTAAAACGGTGACTGAGCTGATGCCTGTGAATCCCGTGCCTTTTTCAAGGAAAGGAGTGGATAAAACCTGAGAAAAATAGGACTATAGATTGTAATCTCTGAAGTATTTTCAGAATTCCTGAGTCTGGCCGTCCTGCCGGGGCTGTTGCTCTTGGTGGCTGCAGCAGCTCGTGCTGGCGGCTCAGGGCAGTGTCGCAGAGAGTGCTCAGAGGGTGCCCTGTCAGGCACTGCATCCAGCCAGCTTCTTGTCATTTTCTGCAGGGTCAGAATCCCTTCATCCCATCAAATGGCAGCATCCAATCTGCAATGAAAGTATCCAATTTAAAAAAAAGCAAGGAATGACTGCAGCAGCACTTCCAGGCTCTGTGAATAGCTGTGGGAAATGCACATCACTTTGCAGAGCGGGGAGGTGTAGAGGGCACAGCAGCTGATTTTGCATGGGTAAAGTGAGCAGAGCTAGTTCTTGGTGAACTTGGAGGAACAAGATCTGTCCTAGTCCTGTGGCAGGGGGCAAGAAGCAAATCTGTGTCCAAATATGAAAGTCTGCTGGTGGTAATGGTGAAAGAGTAGTAGGTAAAAGCACACTGAACTCTGCATTATGTGCCCTTCGACATGACTGTTAAACCTCAGTGTGTGCTCCGGAGCTGACACTTCATTTTGCCCCAGGAATTGAAAGAGCAGATGTTACAGTAGGAAAAGCACCACCTCTAGCTAAGGTTGGTTGACATTTTCTGTTACAGCTCCTGGTTTTCCAGTGCTTAGAACCCAGACGGTGTAGTCTGAATATTTTCAGTGTTGGTGCCTGCCTTGAATATTAAGTTTAGGCAACAGGGCTCAAGAATCAGCTTAGTTTTTACTACGTGGCTTTGCCACTATGAGGGGGGAAAAAATGTTCTTGAGGACGAATATTTCAAATAAGCCTGAGGGTCAGATAAGTGCACAAATCCAGTCTCCCCATGAATTTTACCAACGCGGCTTGGAAATAACGTCGCAACTTGCATAGATGCCACAGAAAAGTTGCCTTTTGACCCAAAAGTTGCACTTTTGACCCAAGTTCCAGTATTTTCACAGCTCTTCCTCCTGAAATAAAGCATAAATAAAAGAACAAAGAGTTACTTGGTGTTATTTGTGGGCAGGTTCACAGAAAGTGTCACAGCAAGGGGATGTGGGATGACCCAGACCCACTGAGGCACCTTCTGAAGAGCGGAGACGAACATGGGCAAGCCCAGTGCAGCAGCGCTTGCTGCCAGACGGGGAGGACAGGGCCGGTGCAGGCTCGGGCAATGCTGGGCAGGGGCCAGGGGCAGCACCAGGCTTGTGCCCAGGGTCCAGACCCCCAGCCCGGGCTCAGGGCTGTGGCCAGCCCACAGACGGGTGGGTTTGGAGGTGTTAGGACAGGTTTCAGGGGGGAGGTGGAAGATGAATGTTGCCTGCTGTGGAGGTTGCTACCCCTGAAAATTTGGCTGGAAGCAAATTCAGTTTTCCAGCTGAAAGAAGTATTGCAGCTTTCCCCAAAAGCTTGGTCAGGCCAGCTCCCCAGACAACAGACCTGGGAATATTAACGGAAAACAGATTTCCATTCATTTTTAGAAGACAAACAATGAAACACCATATTTTGTTATTTTTGTGCTGTTGTGCTGCTGTATCTGTCCTGAAAAAAATAACGCATGGTTACTGGCACAGAGAATTTTTTTTTTTTAAAAGCAGGTGTTACTATTTATTGGTCCTATGTCACTGGTCTGCTGTCCCCATAAGGTGCAACATTCATTCCTGAACATCTCCCCAGGAAGCCATGGCTACCAAAGTCTTGGCAAGCAGCAGCGTGGGGGCCAGCAGCTCCTGGGGGCTCCTGGTCCATGAGGAGGGACGGTGGAGGGAGCACTCAAACACCAGTTATGCAATTCCTCTATAATTGTATTGGACTTACTTTCATCATAGTCTTTATAGCTTTACTAATTGGCTTATGCTTTTATTAGTCGGATCTTTATGAAGAGCTTTTTATACTGGCAGGAAAAACAACAAAACCCCAAAACTATATCAGATTAAAACCCTTAAGTGCAATGTAATATTCACTGCCTGAAAGCTCTTTTATGAGGGATGGACTCTGTTCCTCTGGAGATGGTGGGCTTTGTGAGCCTGTCCCAGCATTTGATTAAATGGGCCATTTTGTACTTTCTCTATGGAAAAACACAGCTTGAAGAAAACGCTCTCAGAGTTTTCACTGGGGTTTTTGTTGTTTTGTTTTTGGTTGGTTTTTTTTTAGTTTCTGCTTTGGAGGTGAGGAAGGGTTGCACAAGTGGTTGCTCCCTAAATTTATTGTGGTCCTGGAGCCACAGGAGCCAGTGGTGGAAAACCCCAAGTCTAGGACTTGGGTCTCAAATCCCTACCTCAGACCACAGGTTGCTGATGTCAAATCAAGGTGTGTCAGACTGAGTCCTGTAGATTTCTGAGCACTGTGCTCAGTATGCAGCCTTTATTTATCTCTGAGTCATTGGAAATTCTCCTCAACTGGATACAGCTCCAGTTATAGTTCTCAGTAGAAAGTTATTGCTGTCCATTATGGGATATTTTGTACATAAAACCTAGAATTCACAGTATATAGCTGCTGCACTAACTGTCCAGGACAGCTGCCTGAGAAGTGCAATTCCTGAAGTGCCCACATGAGCACTGGCCATCACTGTGCCTCGATCACAGGGGGGATCAGTGTCCTTGGGGCCCTGACAGAGACCATTGGCCTCAAAGACTCACTCACCTCAAAGAAACCTCTTCATTGCCTGTGCCCCCATGAGAGCATCCTCTGTCCTCACCAGGTGCTGGGACTGGGGAGGGAGGGAACGTCGCAAGCAGCCACATCATCACAATTCATAAACATCTCCAACTGAGCAAGCAGAGAACAGTGATTGCATTAATTTTGAAAGACTTTGAAAGGTACAGTAGAAGAGAGGAAAACATACTGATTTCCTTAATACAAATAAAGGCAAAGCAGCAAATAGAGGTATGAAAAAAATATTTACATTTGACCTGAAATAATTCCAGTTGGCCCTGGGACTGTTGCTGGTGTTACTGGTGCAGAGGGTACTGAAGCCGAGAGGACAGTGAGCCTGAGGAAACGCTCCACATGTTGCAGGGCATTTTATCCATGTCAGAACATTAAGACACACTTCAGGACCTGCATTCTAGCAATGTTCAAACTCCCATATAACTAAAAATACCTTTGTAGCGGTTTGGATTTCACCTTTCAGGTGACCAATGACCCCTGAATGTAGCTAAGCCCTACAATCTGCAGTTTTTGTTTACTCATGGCACCTAAATATCTTTCAGTGTTTCCAAGGACTGGCCCATGAGCTGTCCAGGTTTTGCTAACAAGCATGGAGCTCTTTAATATCCTCCACCTGCTCTGCAATTTGTACTTAAAGCATTTTGCTGTGATTCGGTACAGCTGCAGCTGGTCCGTTTTAGCACCAGAATTACAAGTGATACACCTCTGAGCTGTGAACAGCTCAGCAAACAGGTGCTGCCTGTTGTGTCTCTGGAGGATGGCACAGGTAAATAAGCTGTGCCACCAGCTGTTGGTGACGCTGGAGGGGTCTCTCCATGTAGCCTCCCCAGGCCATGGCTGGTTCTCAGCCTGCACTGCCAGCCCCCTGAGTCTCTGCAGGTCCACGGACAGGTGATGGCCCTGATTAGTCCAGGTCAAAGTACATGCAGATGTTACACTTAAGCTTTCTTGAGGTCAGCAAGCCAAGCATGCCATGTGTCAGATAAGTTCATCTGCCTTTGCACGCTGGCCGTGCTGTTGGTTTTCAGTCCTTTCCATATCTGCCACTCAGCTCTGCTGCAGTTACCTGTCTCAACAAGCAGAAACTCGCCAGCACCATCCTTCTTCCTCCTCCTCCCCTGCAGCCCCAGGCAGCCTTTACCCCCAGTGCTCCCTGTGGTCCCAGGTGCTCTGGAAGTCTCTGCTTTGTCCCCAGTGCACTGGGTAGGGGTAAATCAGACCAGAAAGGCTTTCACAGACCAATGTCTTTGATGAGATTCTATTTCTTTCAGCCACTCAAGGACTGTGGAAGTTTGACAGATGTGTTTGATTATCACAAGAGTTTTGCCCTTCAGAAAGCTGGCACATTCAGTCTGAGGATGAATGCCCATCCCAAGCACTACAAAATTACACTGTGAGTTTGGAGTCTATGTTGCTCCCAACAGAGAAGTCTGGCAGTGGCAAAAGCCTCAAAGAACACTTAAAAGCAACTCTTCAGGCCAAACCGTTAAAAATCTATTTCCCTTCAGAAAGCCTCTGTAATCACTTGCTTTTACATTTTCCCCGTGCTTTATGTCCACTCCAAAGGGAAGAGGCTGGGGGTACTGTGGGGGAATGTGGGGTTACGGTCCTGTGTGTGCAGTTCCAGGCTCTCCACAAAGCATGGGGGCTGCTGCTGTCCCGGGGGGGACCCTCCACCACAGCTCCCCCCCCAGCCCTGGTGCTGCTGCCCCCTGGCCCTGCTGCCCCTGGCCCTGCTGCTGCTGCTGCTGCGGCTCCCATGGCACTGCCCGGGCAGGGGAAACACTCCTCAACAGGTGAGGAAAGTGCAAATGGTGAAGTTTGCACCTTCTCTGACACCTGAGCAGCAATAATGGTGTTTGTCACTGTGCGGTTACGAAGTCCACAGTTACAAGGATCTTACAGAAGAGAGCTGGCGTGCACGGAAAGAACACGCTGGGGCTCGTAAATCCCCTCCTTTAACAAGGAACAGCTGCACTATCTTGTCTGCAACACCTTAGTGTTATGGCAAGATTCCAGTGCCCTGCGTAAAATATCCCTGAACTCTGATGTTTGTGAGAACCGGAACACAGGCACCGTAGGAAAATGGCAATATAAACCAGAGACCTCAACTTCGTGTTTCACATTGATCCCTAGAACACTGTTAGTTATGATCTAACTTGTGGAGAAGCATGCAAATCATGGGAAGTTGTCCCTGGGTGGTTGTTGGGACACCAACGACACCCACCCCTGCCACAGGGGGCTCCTCTCAGCGCTTCCAGCAGCGCAGCAGGTGGTCGGGAGAGGGCTCAGAGGGGAGTTAGTTCTGTCCTTAGCAGGATGTCACCCTGGCACAGCTGGTGACACCAACCAAGTGACTGGGGTTAGTCCAATGTCTTTCAGATTCACAAAATTATTTGATAATATTTCGAAAACAATAATAATAAATCTTTTGGCTAAGAAAGTCATCATCAATTGGTTTATATGGGATTCAAATATGAATGCCAACATTGTATGAGAAAAAAGGTTATTACCAATCAAAGTATACACTGGAAAAAAAGAACAACAGGAAAAAAATTCATTTAGAAAAATTGCAGGTGCTTATTGAGCATATTCTATGTCTTAGTATTTGCTTTCTGCCTATCACTCTGGGTTACCAGTTTCAGCCTCTTCAAGAGCCACGTACCATGTGCTGGGCTCTGCCAAGTGTGGCTGTTTTAAGGTCCAGTTTAAATAAAACAGCAGCGACGCTACAACCACAAAAACCTGTTCCATGCCCAGGCAGGAGAGAGCCAGCAGGCCTGGAGGCTCTCGGGGGAGACACAGGCAGTGTAAATGCCATATGTGCAGTGGTACTAGGAAATCTATATAATTATGAGTTGCATATCAGACAGGGAGCTTTCATGGAGCTTTTCTTTCTTTATCATGCCAGCCTGCAGAGAAAGCACATTTTTACGAGGAACAAATTCAACTAGGAAGCTCCCCTCTTTAATGGCACTGCAAAGAGAAAATGTCTCAATTGCAGAAAGACACATTCTTGCTTGTTATAGAAAACAGAACAAGAAATGATGACCCCAATTTTTCTTTTGTAAGAATCTCTGGTTTGGGGAAGCTAGGGCAGCTGGCAGTGCTGGGCACAGATCTCTTTGGCACATGCAGCTCCTCGGTGGCTCTGAGTCCCGCACCCCAGGCTCCAGTCCCTTCCCCGCTCTTCCCTCCTGCCCGTGCGGGAGGTGATGCAGGAACAGCTCCTTCTCCATCGGCCTCTTCCACACCAGTGTCTGTGGTACCCACTCAGTACCCATGGCACACATTGGCCATTCTCCAGTCTGGGCGGCTGCAGAAAAGCAATCAAAACACCACTGCCACTCAGTCTTGGCAACTATTTTTTATTCCTTGTTTGTGATTATTTCTCCCCATGAGAACAATCAGCCATTGGAACAACCTCCCCAGAGAAGTGGTGGATTCATAACTCTCTTCAGCACCCTTACTGCTGTTACTGGACTGAGGCACCCCAAAGCACAAGGGTGCTCCGCAGACTTTGCACCCACCCGGTATGAGGAAGGGGGATAGGGCAAACGACTGATTTTCTTCTTCATCTTCCAAAGTGTGTCCCAGCACAGCGGCTGCGGGGTCAGCGCCACTGGGTCACTGGCAGAGCGGTTCACCCACTGCACGGGCAGCCCATGGAGGACCCAGATCTCAGCACAGAGGCAGTGATTTATCTATTTCTGTATTTCCTGGAGCCTTATGTCAGGCCTGGGAGGCTGCTGACTAATAATGTGTTTCATTAAGGCTTAGTTCTGCCATTATACTGCCATTTTCCCCTCTCAGGCGTTCCACAAGTGCTCTTACAGCAGTGTTAGTGCTGGCTTCAGCTCCCAGTGGGTCCTTAATCTCTGTCTGACTCTGCAGTGTTACATCACACACATTTACACATGAAACCTCACTGAATTCCTGTAATAATCAAGGTGCAGACCAACCTAGAAATTTTTAATAGTCTGTTCTTGTAGTGTTTGTCACTCACCAAATACAGATTAGCAGAGAATTTTGTCCTTTTTAAATTTAAGCCACACTGAATATTATTGTAGAAGCAAACAACTTATTATTAAGAAACATAACTCTGCTCTGTGGTATCAACCCTTCATTTTCATGTAAAATGGTAACAAAAAACGCCAAAGATGAGAGCATCATGGGATTGGTGTGGAAAAAGGTAACAGGAGAAAGCACAGCTTGTTGAGTGTGAATATTCCTATAAAATAGGTATTGTAATATATACAGTTGTGTATGTTGTTTTTGAAAAGTTGTATTTATTACATGGCAAATTTATGCCTGGTAGAACAAACTTTTCCCTAAAAACAAAGAAAAAAAACAGAAAAGTGCAGGAGACCTGTGAGTTGTGTGGTGGCACACTAAGAGAATCCACGACTTACGCTAAGCAATTTCATAATGAACAGTTTTAAAAACCTCATCCCAGAAGGCCAGCAATTTTCAGCTTAAGAAGGATTTACCCATCCTCTTGTCATTTAAATTATTAAAACCAGGGGTACAGCTTGACTGCTGCTGGTGGGTGAGGTCCATAAGGGATCTGTGGGACTGCCCCAGGCTCTTCCCAAGGTATTTTCACATCAGGCCACGTAGGAGGCAATTGCAACTTCCCCAGTTTACCAAAAGCAACCATTCGTGCACGGATCTCACTTAGGGAAGGAATTCATATATAATTTAAGCCACTTAATGTTTCTCAGAATTTGATTTCTTTTAAACAAGGACTATGATATCATTTGGGTGTGTGGCCAATTCTGCTGTCTCAGAAGGGCTCCTAACCCTTCCCCATCCAAGGCAAACGACCAGGTACCCCGGTACAACAAAGCCTGCTCTTCTGTGGCCAGATTTTTCTAGAAAATTGTTTTTCCTCAAATCTGTGAAGCAAACCTCACACAGGGGCGGTGCAGCAGGGCATGGTGGTCAGGATGCGTGCCCTCCTTGCGTTTGGAAAGTGTCTGGAGGGAGGCCAGGTCCCAGGATGTGCTTCCCACAGCTCCTGCAGGGACAGACTCCGGAGAGAGACAGAGCCCAGGCCCGGTGCCAAAGCGGGTTGGCAGAGTACGAACTGGTCCTTGTGAGGCTGGTCTTCTCCATCCCTTCACCATCTGCCTGTGGGATGGTAAAAAATCAGAAATATCATCTGTCCTGATAGTAGTTTCTGATGGGGACTCCATCAAGCACACCGCCACTGGCATTGACACCCTCTTTGCACCGTGTCACGGGGCTGGGATGGAGAAGGTATTGAGGAACAGAACTTTTTTTTAACTGAGTTACACAAGAAGTAACAGTGTCAATATCATTGCTGCAAATAGTCTATTATCTAATCACCTGACATTAAATAAATAGATTAATATAGTGTCTGTTCTCACAGGACCATAGGTAATTTTATGGAGTATGGCATTATAATAAAAATTCCCTAGACTTCAGCTTGATCTAGAAAACTCATTAAATAGATTCAATACACTATGGAATTCTATATAGAAATATTATTGTTAAATGTGTACCATATTTCTCTGGTTTCTTTGTCCAACAAATTTTTATTCGTAGCATATTCTACAGTGTGAATGAGACAGAAAGAAGAATCAAAACAGATGCAGGCTTTAAAGATCATCGACCTCTTTGCCTTACTAGGTAGGCAGATAGGAGGAAAGGGGTCATAATTTATGAATTACTCCATGGCTGAAGATGAGCTTAGCATGAACAGAAAACCATGTCTAAGCTATAGCTTGGTGAAGTTTCTCAGCCAAAGTTGTGTTACAAAGACCAACTAAACGCCAGCATCCAGTGCCCTGCCAGTGCCTCGCCAGCACCGGGGCGACCCCTGTCCTCAGCTTGGTGGGAAGGCCCGAGGACATTCCCCCACTACTGCCAGCTGCAGCCCTTGGCCCACCCCAGGGACTTTCTCCAGGGGTCTCTCTGCCCCAGGGCAACCCCAACACCTCCCCGCCCAGCCACAGCAGAAACCAGCGCAGCCTCCCACCCACCTCCGAGGGCTCCCAAACCCCACACAGGGCTCAACTCTGACCCTTCCCTGTGCTGCCCATGTAGCTGCCAGCACTGTACACCCAGGCGCCTGCTCAGGGATGAGAAGAGGGGACAACCCAGCCCTGTGGAAGGGAGAGATGGAAGGGAAACCTCTGTGAAAACGTTCTCAGCCCTTTGGTGTCCCCAGGCCTGTGCAGCAGCAGCAGTGGATGCTGTATGTAGCTATGGAGCTTCGCTCGGCTCTTCGTCAGGCTGACGCAGCCTGCTACTCAGCAGGGTAAGAGTCATCCCTGCTGGGAAGCCCTCGCTTCTTCTGCCACGGATAGAGACATTCATTATTGTGCTGCTTCTGCCTCAGCTACAGCCATGCTACCAGCCTGCAGGAACTCCAGCTAGAGATGAACCCTATGGCGTGTCTCCCCTGGGTAGCAGGAGCATGGCCCGTCCATCTGGCACGCTCCACGGACGCAGGGAAGCTGCTCTCAAGCCAGGCTCAGGATCTCCACTCTTCTTGCACGGGCCTCCACTGCCCAGAGCCACACAACCAGCAGGTCGAGGAGAAGACCATGAGCAGCAGCTACAGTCCTCCGGCAGAGCAGGTGGTAAATGTGTAAAGCTTTACATTAAGAGCAGAAGGCAGAACTGTGAGGACCAGCCTGAGACTCTTGAAGAAATCCCTACAGGATCTGGGGCTCATCACAAATCTCACTGTCTTTCTGCAGGAGGTGCATTTCTGCAGTGGAGTCTTGCTCACTTTGGTACTATTGAATTGCTTGGGTATTGTTGTACCTTGTATAGATGCTAAAATACCGCACAAGGAGAAAATGCTTCGTATCATGTATTTTTAGCCCCAGAAAGCAAATGAAATGACAACAGTTAATCCCTTCACAAACTGCACTAAAGTGTCGAAAGGGAACCGGTCCTGAATTTTAGTGGTCATATAGTGGCAACTCTTAAAAAGATGCTTTGATTACCCTGTTTTTAAAACTACTGATGAAAATGTATTTCTTTTTCAGCCGTCCAGCTTAAAGTGATTGTATATAATATGATTCAGTTAACTAGAGGTGTGTTTGCATAGAGAGTGTTTTCAGGCTATATTTCAAAGTACTAGAATTACTGAAATACCTTAAGTAGTATGAAGTTCAGGTTGTGGAGGATTTTTAGGGTCATACCCATGTAGAATTTTTCTGAAATTATCCTGCAAGGAAGCACCCTTGGTTTCAAGCAACACATGGAAATAACAGCTTCAAACATGCATTAGAATAAACTCTCCTGCTTGCAGATAAACAACAGTGCATTGAACGAAGTGACTATAGGGCTCCCTCGGACACCACTTGTGTTTAAAAATAAGATGTTTGGTTAGTGTGTCTCCGCACCACTAGTGAAAGTAAAAAAACATTCTGGTTTCAGAGAAGCTGGCTCCCCTCACTGAGGAGGGAGGCGGGCGCCCAGGGCGCAGCCGGCAGGGAAAAAGAGGGAGTTGAAAGGCTGAGGCTCCTCCTTCCCAACCAAGTAATGGAAAAATGATGTCAGAATTCCAGTGTCTGAATAAATATGTGCCCTCTGACCCTAATCCCCTAGGAACCAAAACCATCCAGAGTCAGATAAAAATAGCAAGCCCTTTACATTGCTGAGGGAGAACAGCACTGCTCACAGCTAATTAGCTAAATCCTGTTAATAGCATGGGGACCAGGCAGCCATCAGGAAGGAGGATCTGGGAGACGCTGGGTGGAAGGTGCAGCAGAGGACAGGCACAGGTTGGAGCATGTGAAGGCAGCAAATGCCACAGCAGTGCCCAGACAAATTGGGGGGGTCACGATCAAGAGGTTTCCCTGGGCAGGGTGTCTCTCCCATCTCCGTGGCACCATAATGACTCCTGATTGATTGCAGCTGTTTGTTTAGCCCCAAAAACTTCCTCCCAACAAGATTGCAGACCTTGCTGCTCACTAGCTTGTGCGGGAAACCTCAGTTTGGCAGCAAGGATCCCTTTAAAAAAAAATAAAGTAAAATGAACAAGAATTACAGTGATCCTGACAGCAAATGTCAATGAACTGTTCAGGTTCAGTGATATCATTTTATTTAAAGTACTATAGCTTAACAGCATGCCAAAGATTAACTATTTATTCAAGTCATAATGGAGACAATAGACCGCTTCAAACGGCATTCACAAATGTTTGTTCTAATTCTGAATGACCATTTCATTAGTCAGCACTGGTTTTTCTTTGTTATTCCCTATTTGCAAACATCCACCCCAGCCAAGTCTGACATGGCAAGTGTTCTCCTCACGCTGTACCTGCAGAGACACAGAGAGGCTAACGCCTGTGCACAGCCAGGAGCCCTGCCCAGGCCCTGCCTGCGGAGCCCAGCCAGCGGGGACTCTGTGCCACCACGGCTGTGCCACTGCCATCTGCTGTGCCCCGAGCCAGAGCAGCTACTCCTGAAGTGCTCTGGCCATCTTCATCCCCCAGCACAACGCAGCGCAGTTTGCCAGAGACATTTCACCTCAGCAGTTTAGGCTTGAATCTCAGCTAAACTATTTACATATTAATGTCCCAGGGTGAGAAATCAGTTTGTCATAGATTTCACTTCTGGTGCATTTACATCACGTTTCTGCAAAACCACTGCAGATACTTGTTTCTGAAAGAACCTGACAAGCCATTAGAACAACTAGCTTGCTCTCCAGAGGAAAGGCTACTGTGGGCAGCGCGTGCTTTGAAAGGCTTTGTTTTGTACAAAATCTCACTGAATTTTGCCTGCAGCTCCAAGGGAGAGCTTTGATGGCATCAGTGCTGCTCCAGAGACTGTGCATGGAAATACTACAGAGCAACACACTGCAGCTCCCATCCATGGAGCCTGGCACCTTATTTAGCATTTTTCAGCCAAAAAAAATGACAGTGTGCACTGCACATGATGTATTGCTTTGCAACTGGAAGGCAGAAGCGTGATGTGCAGACCCCACAGCCAGCAACCAGGGGCAGTCACTCCACGGCAGCATGACAGTGGGAAGCCAGAACCCTTGTTTTGTGGTTTGATTTTTAAAGGTGTATTTGAAAGCATCACTTATCTCTGGGGCACAAAAACCCCCCATGTATTTAACCAATGTACCTCATAGTACATTTTTTACAGACCGAAACCCATGACTGGCTGGTAGTCAGAGAATTTTCTCAGATTACTGTATTTCACACTGTTGCTAAGATTGAAGTAATGCATTTTCACTCTGTAGAAAAAGCTGTCTAAGACGAGAGTTAATTTCATGCCATCTCAAGCTCTAAAAGCCAGGTAATTCTTATCTTTAGAGCAATATAAAAATTGAGCTGTTAATAGCAACAGGCTGGCAGGGTGGTGAGGGCCACCCAGGAGCACACCAGTCCCCTGCTTTATTCACCTCCCAGACCTCCCAATCTACCCAGCAGTTCCCCAGCACTTCACATACCTGATGAGGCCCTCTCCCAGGAACCCAACTCCAACTTTCCTACCTGCTCTGTGTTTGCTTTGTTTCCTCATCCCTTCCCTCTCCCCCACACTCACATATCTCCCACTCCTCATCTCCTTGGGCCCCTCTGCACCTGGGTGTCCTGCAGCTGCCCCTTAATTAGCACCTGGACGGTCTTCTCCCATGCTAGGTCCTTCTGACCCATGTCTCCCACCCAGGGGAAGGCTCCTGCACCCCATGAGGTGACAGTGGCAGCACCAGCAAGCAGCTCCTCCTTTTGCAATGTGGTCTTTTGGGCTCCCTCAGCAATGGAGCTGAACCCATCTGAACATCACAGCAATATATTCTCGTTTTAGCAAGTGAGTTCAAGGGCTGAGAATTACCACCCCATACCAGACCCTGGTCAGGCATACAGTGCATGTCAGGCACAATGCTTCCCATGGAGACTTTCCATGTGGATATATTGACAGAGAGCAAGTGAACATCCAAAGTGAAAACATTTCTCTTACTGAGCTTTAAGTCCTCCGAAGAGTTAACTTTTTCCTCTGCTGCCTCTCCCACTGTGGAGCAGGTTTGTGCAGAGCTTTTCCCTAGCAGCAGGCAGAGGAACTGGGAATGTCCTCAGAAAGGCAAGTCCTGAAGCAAACTGTACGACCCTTATTCACAAATACAGTCTGGCTAAAACCATGCGATAAATGCTCAGTGGAGTTGTTCAGTGAGATGCAAGTGCAAAAGCAGCTCCCTGCCAACAGGATTTTCCACCTCAGACTTCAAATACTACAGCAGCTATAAAATTAACAAATATAAAACCTCATAAATTGCTTTTAAAAGCACCATCCTCTAGAGTAGGAGCTGTGCACAATATTTGCTTGCAGACTATCCAGAGGAGGAGGTGGGCAGCAGAGTAGCTCACTCCAGCCCCGGTGGCTCCCAGCAATCGGGGGGGGTAACCCTGGGAGAAGGATGGGCAGGAACACAGATGGCACCGCTCGCTCCTGCCTCTGTTCTGAGACATGAGAGCAGGCAGTGAGGAAGAACAAGAAATGAAATAACTCCAAGGCAAGATGCAGGTTATTTTCAGTGAATACCTCTTTGCCCCCCCGCCTCCCCCCCCCCAGAAGCTATCAGAAGAGACATCTCACCGTGAGTCTATTTGCAGAGATGTGTTTCAATTCCTTTATGAAACATTATTGCTTACTGCCTTTCTTGTAGCTGAAATTGCAGTTTCATTTTTAAAGAAACACCTGTATTTTTTCAGTAGCTGTCAAAAGATAGATAACCAGATGAAAAATATTCTCATGATTCTGTTTTTTCTTTTTCCAAGAAGCTGAGTAGATGACAGCTAATCTGAGAGTAATATCTAACACTTCATGTAAAAAGTCTCCAAGGCCCTGCATTTGTAGGCTAAGCAGTAGGTTAGTAGCTGTGGCATCAGCCTTAAGCACTGACTGCACGTACTTCCCATGCCGCTGGTGAGTACCATGGAGAAGTACAGGGATGAGGAAGATCTAAACACCTGTAAGTGCCACATGCCTTTTTCTAAATACAGCATTCAAAAGAAAAGTTGTTAAAAGGACAAAATTCCCTTACTTGTCAATACAGCCAATTACTAGGAATGATGTTTTATCCCAAACGCTGCAGCCAGTCCCAGGGTTCCCAGGGTGCTGGGCTCCCAGCTGTGCCTGTCCGCTGTGACCCTGTGTCCCTGCTGAGAGACTGCTGACTCTGAAACCCACCAGGAGCTGCTGGATTCCTGAAAGCTCAGCGCCCACCTCGCTTTAGTCCCATCTTGGGGACTGAAAACTAAACAATGGATGGGCATCTGCTTCCTTTTTTTCCCAACAAGTGTGACTTTCTGGCCTCATTTTAACTGATTTGGTTTTCTTCCTGCAGAAGATGTTTGAAACCAAGGAAAAGATGCGAGGGAGAGACCACCTACGGGGTCCCATTCTCCTTTTATGTAAGCCTGTTAAAAACAGTAATAGCCCTATTAAAGTGAATAGATTTGTATCAGAATAAAAACAGTGTGAGCAGCAAGAGAATTGGCTGCTTTGGGTATAAATTCATAAAAGTCATTTAAAGGCTTTCTGGGAACAAAATTAGAAACATGAAGTCCTGGGATGTCTTCCTAACTTTTTAATCCAAAACTACTTTTAAGAGCTGCTGTCAGCTTGAAAAGTGGTTATTAAAAAAGAAACAACTCCAAACAGTTTGGGGATCAATGCAGCCTACTACCTTTCTCTGCAAACTGTAGGGTTTGGGCTATTTTTTTTTTCTTCTTTTTTTTTCCCCCTGTGCACGACTGCTGGGCAAAAGACCCATTTAATCAATAGAGAACAAGACACAGACTGACTCTGGAACACAAAGGGGTGTCTAAAGAGTGAAAGGGAAGTAGCCCTTTAATCTCTCTCATCATAGTTTTGTTCAAGGAAAAAGATACTTTTGCTTTTTGCAGCAATTCTAACTGCAAAGTTTTCAGATGGAGATATGCTTTTAAAGTTCACACGATCACTTTAAGCACTGGCAATACTTAGGAGTATACGAGAGAACCTAGCAAGAGCTTGTTCCCGGTACATTATACAGGGACAATAAATCAAGCATAGAGAGGAAACCTAATTCATCCAAGACATTATTTTCAAAGGCTTCTCTGCCTTGATAAATAATACTTCCCTTTGGGAAGAGTGATAGGGAAGGAAGAACAAAGAGCTGCCACTGTCATGTGCTGAGTCGCTGGAGGGTGCTCAGGCAGCAGAGCGATGGACACACTGACAGCTATGAAAAGGCAGCTCAGACTGAAACTTCTCCAAGTCCAAAAACCAGCTTTTCCTTCCCTTCTCCTATAGAGGTTGCACAGTGATGCGTGAGTGGACCCGACCTCCTCTTGGTGCCCTCTCCAAGTGTGCGTGTCTTCTCTGTTTCTGTCCTAGGAAGGTTAATGTTGCTGTTTTAGAGAAAAGCCTTAAGTTGGAGGATTTTTTTTTTTCACTCTAACTCTGAGGTTTCTCAGGATCCTGGAGACAGTGTGTTTGGCTTTCAGGAAGCTGGTACTGCATTCACGGAATTTACAATTTGGCAACGGTAAGACCAGGTGTGTCCTCCTGTGCATGGCATAAACCCTACAGCTACATGTTTCAAACTCCACTAGTGATAAATAAATAAATATTATGACTTGGATCAAGTTTTGGTGGTGCGTACAACGAGCATACAGCACCACCACTTAGGAATTCTTGTGGCCTGTAATCAGTATCCAAGATGTAAATCATGTGTTGTGCCATAACAGACAATACAGAATGGGAAAAATAAGAGAAGAGGGGAAAGCGTGTTGGAACTGGAAGCAATTATCCCTCTTATGATGAAGAGCCACAATACACTGGTTGGTCCCTAGTTTGCAGAAATAAAGTATGGCCCAAGGCACTTGGAAGTCTCTTCTGTGGCTGTTAGTTACTTCTGCTGAGCTGCATCTTCTCAGCATGGTCAGCCATTCACATTCTTCTTGGAAAACGACTACAAAATTTACGTATGGATCTTTGGAGAGTTACGGATACAAGCTGTGCCTCTTCCCTTGGTCCCTCCAGCATCTGAATAACATGAAGTCTTTGGGGACAGCAGTGTTTGTTTCAGTCCCATCCAAGGCTGACCTTCAAGAAATGAAAAAATAAGAATAGGAAGTGCCAATGCAGGCAGCTCCTTCACCCAAACCCCAAGGCAGAAGTCTCAGATGGAGACGCAGGGGTTCCACAACACCTGCTGGCTGGTGGGACTGCCTGCCATGGCTGCTCACACACCATGCCAGGGCACAGAGAGGTGTAGGGTCACAAAGGCAGGGTGTGCCCACATTTCACCACCCGGTAATGGGGAGAGAGCCTGGAAAGATGGTGGGAATTCATTTCAGGTTCCCTTGCTTCACCATCTTGCAGCTGTGGCAGGGAGTACAGTGGAGAGGTTCTGCAGAAAACACTGCAGGTTTTCAATGATGGTGATTCAGGTGGGTGAACTGGTGAATATGGGCTTTAAAAATTAGTTGAATGTTCTTCAAATGTTTGATGATGCACAATGTGTCCTAGAGATGTGCAGCTGTGTCAGGAGCAAAGCTGAGAGGTTTTGTAGCCTCTCCTTGGGATGCAGAGGAAATGTCAAGCTGTCCTTAGCTTGGAAGTGGGAAGGTTATGCTGAATTAGGAAATCAACACTGACTGAATGACTTTTTCTCCCCCCTAAGTCCAACAACATGTCAAGAGTCCGTCAAGCCTGCAGCACAAGGAGGGAGACCTGGGGGAGCCTGGCTCCTGGGGATGCTGGCAGTGGGGTTGGGACTGTGGGAGAGCCAAAGGGGTCCTGGGGGGCTGCTGGGGCCCAGGGCTGGGATGTGGACCTCGCCAGCTCCCGGTGGCAGCAGAGTGAGGGGCTGAGCACAAGCACCCATATCGTGAGCAGGGGCTGCCTTCCCTCCCGGAAGGAACAGGTAGAAACCCTGTGCTTTGATGTCTGTCTCCAGCTGATAAATGGGGTAGCGTGACTGAGGGAAACAGCTAGTGAGAGAGGAAAGCCAAAGGAAATATTGACTCACAAGCTGGCAGCTGAGAAAGTGCCATCCCAGCCCTTCGCTTCCCCGCAGAACTAGTCATCACGGTGTCAGCACAAGCTCCTTTCCCTGGATCCTCCTGGGGAGCTGCAGCCCAGTGTGAGAGGCACCCCCAGAACGTTGGTAGGGCTCTTCACCCCCGAGGAGGAGGTGGTTGGCTGAAACACAGGCATGATGCCACCCTGGAGCTTTCCACTCTCCAAGCGTGTTGCACACTGTTACTGTTTACTATGATCTATGGCAATTTCAGCTTTAAGGGGATTTCTAATTAGGCAGAAATTAGAACCAGCCTCTGGTTACCTGGGCAGGGTGATCTGATGTCATCTTTGTAAAACCTTCCTATTTAGCACCAGCATCAGACTACATTCCAATGTAAAGTCTAAGAGTACTTTTTCCTGAATATACCACAGAGCTTGTTGACATCAGGAAACCGACACAGGATAAACTGTCCCAATGTCGGAGCGTGAAGTGAAACCCCTCCAAAGCCGTACCCATCTTGCTGTGGTGGCGGCAGCAGCAGAGCCATGCAGAGTCACAAACCGCACCCAAGCCGATTCGTTCCGCAAGTGTCAATGCTCTTCAACGCGGACAATCTTCAATGCCAAGTATTTTTAACTTCAGAAAAAGATATTCTTAGTGTAGCCATAATTTTTTTTTTTTTTGCTTTTTCTCTAATTGAGGTGAATTAAGTGTAATTGGAAGCATCTGCTCCTATTTTGGCACCCAATATAGCATGGTATTCTGCATCTCCTGGAAGACACTCTCCTCCTTCAACTCCCACTAGATCCAGCTAAAAATAGGTAATCTAAAGCACATTCTCTCAGGCAAAAGCACTCTTCAGCTCTCAGAATTTGCCCCTCCATGCGAAACAGTGGGTACCAGCTTCCTTGCCCTGGCCCTTCCTTGCCCTCCTGCCTCAGCAGGAGGCTCCAAGGGCCTCGAGAGGGTGCAGGGGAGAAGCCCCAGTTTGTCCAAGCAGTCACCAGTGCCTTGACTGGGGACCAGTTGTGGTGGATGATTGGCAAAGCCATGACACCAGGGAAAGGCGCAAGGCAGCAGCATGCCCCAACAGCACCCCAAACTCCTCCGATGCCACAACTATCGCTGTGACTGTAGCCAGGCTGGTGACCAGCCAGGAGCCCAGATCAGCCTCCTCCAGAGAAACCTCACCTCATGCTTAGCGAGGCCCAGCGTGGTCTGGGTTGATTCTCATCTCTGCTGCATGGAGGAGCCGCCTCTCCCACCGTGAGCATCAGCCTGGGGCCATGTCCCCTCTGCCGCTGGCTGGGGAGCTCCTCTGGCCCCACGCACAGCCGTTGTGTTCCTCTCATGGGTAATGACAAATTTACCCATAGTTACCCATCCTTGGGGCAAATATTCCAGCGTTGTTTTTTCCCCCTCATTTTTGAGTGAAGTACAGGCTGAACAAGTCTAGAAAATCTCAGGAGAGAAAACGGAGGAAACTTGAACAAAAGGATTTACATATATGACTTGGCACAACTGCAGAACATTGTGTGAGCATTTCTTTGCAGCCAGAAAGCATTTATTATGAGGTCAGTACATTTACCAACCCCTAGCATTTTGCCAGGGACAGCTTTCTTCATCCACTTTGACTTTTCTTTACCTGTCAATTCAGCTGCCATGCAGGAGCCTCTGCCACGCAGCCCTTCCTAGGCACCCTGCTGGGGGGTCCGGGCGGTCTCTGGCTGAACCGCCCCGACAATCAGCTCTGCAATCCCCCTGCATAATTACTGGGTCATATAAATAGTCATGTCACAGGAACATTTTCATATGCTTTAATCCCTGCCCGTGTTTGGTGCTATCCATATCCAGCGCACACTTCAGAGATGGTTTTCAGTTCTCAGTTAATCCTCTGGTTTTCAATTTAATACTAAACAATACACTATATTATGCAATACAATTCATCAAGGCTTATTCTGTTTAAAATTTGTCATAACTAAACCAACACCTTAACTGTAGTATTACATATAATTTTGCTTCAGGCAGCATTTTCCTGGGAAGGCTTACAACCCTCAGAGCACAACTTTTACCTGACTTCACATTCCCAGGTAGGAAATGTCACCAAGACTGAGTGAAGATTGAGAATACATGGAGAAATAAAGATTAATAACCTGGTAAGTATGTTGCAGTTATCTTAGAACAATGATTGGAAACTCAGACGATCCAAGTAAACCTAAAAACTAAAAATAAATTTGAAGCTATGAAGAAAGTCAGGGTAAGTACTCTGATTCATCTTATCCCACACTCATGTCAGTGGTCCTCAAAAGCAAGATTTCCAAATAAATTTCTTTCAGAAACTGTTCCAGTGTTTGAAACAGTTAAAACCACAGAATACCCAAGTCATGAAATGGCAAAGTCTGAAGATCTAGAAGATGATGATGGCTGAAATATCAAGGCATTTTTTTCTTCCTAGTGGGATCCAAACAGCCTTAACATCTTTTCTTCCTCGGCCTGCAAAGGTCCCTCTCGCCTGTCGGGCAGTCTGGGCCAGCGCTGTGCTGGCCGGGCCCGGGGGGTGTGGGGGCAGGGCCCGGGAGGCTGGGGGGCTGAGGGGCCAAAGGGGCTGCTGGGCTGGGTGGTTGGAGCCACCTCCTGCAGAGATCTGTCACCCCCCCTCTCTGCTTCCGGGTCCCTGGGGAGCACACTGTTTCCTTCAGGCTGTATTTAGAGATCAGAGGGGAGAAAGTCTGGGAAACTGCCTGTTGAGGCTTTTGAATAAACAGCAGGACATGAGATGGGGGTGGCACTGTTCTAACGTTTGCCCCCCGTGAGAAGCAGCAGTTCTCCTCCCCATGGCGCTGCACACACTGCAGTCCCCAGCACTGCCCCCAGCTCTCTGCCGCTGGACCCCGCATGCCCCTGGGGCCTTCAGGCCATGTCCGTCCCTGGTTTGGTGGTGGCATCAGCTCTGCCATGAATACAGGGACCTGTCCCCACCCTCACACCATGAGTCCTGCTGGTGCCAAGGCCACAGGCCGGCCTGGCCACTCGTCTCCTCTCCCAGCTCTGGATAAGCTCCCTGCGCCTCCGCTCACCTCGCCCGAAGCAGGAGCTGTAAGACACTGCCCGTCCTTCCCACACCACCGTGGGCACATCCCTCCTGCAGCCAAGCTCTGCCTCCTGGCTTGGGCTGCAGCCACCGTAGGGGCAGAGAGGGGCAAAGAGTGACTTACTGGGCAGTGCCACAAGCCTTTTGGGTGCCCATGGAGGAGCACAGGGCACTGACCCCTGTCCTTGGCAACAACCTGCTGTGAACTTGGGAGTATGAGCCACACAGAGCCCCACAGACAAAAGCACAGCTCTGCAGAGAGGGGCAGCTTTACTAAATTCTTTCTCTCACAATGTTGTCTGTCCAAAGGGGGCAGCCTGCTCCCCAAAACCCCTCTGAAATGGCCATGGAGGTTACCAAGCGCTCCTGCCCGCACAGACACAACTCTCTCTTGACTCGCATCCATCTTGCATTCATAAGGGCTATAAATACATCTTGTATTCTATACAAATAAGGCATGCACTGAAAATATTTATACGTTACATCCACTCACACGGTCCTCTGGATTCCAGCCTTGACAGCAGTAAAAACTATCATTATGCCGCCACATGGACAAGAGAAAATTCTAGTGTGAAGGTTAATTTATCTTTTAGGGAGTTTGAGGAAATTGCTGTTCTGCAGAGACTGCAGCTCTGGCAGCTAAACCTGGCCCTTTAAGGAAATGTCCTCTAAACGAAGGCAAGGTTTATTGGGTTTTATGCTGTTGCACTTTTAGGCTGCTTAAAACTCTCCCAGGAATCCTTTTAATATTCCCATCAAACTGAAATATGAGTTATGTAATTATAATTAGAGCATCATACTCTTGATAACATTCACTTCATTTCTTTAAAGACTGTTTACTTCCCAACTTGTACCTAGCAGAAATCTTAAAAAAACCCAACCAGACAGTTCCCCTCTCCCTCACTGAAACACAACGCAAAACAAACAGCTAATTGCTCAAAACTTATTAAAGTGGCTCTCACAATAGCTGTGTTTCCATAGAGCTGCTTCTGCAGTAACCATGACTGGATGGGAAGGTTTGTCACGGGACATTTCCTGCGTTAAGTGTCAGTGGCACCCTTGTGGCAAAAGGAGCTAAAAACCATAAGGAAATGTGGCGTTATTCGCTCTTCCTGTAAAAGCAGGATACTTGAAATTTCGCAAGGGTTGGATGTAGCAGCCCCCTCCCACCTCAGCTGCCTTCCTTGGGCAAGTCACAAACATCTGAAAAATGAAAAGAACCCGACACCCACCCCCAGCAGTACCCATGAACTCATTTAGCAGTGATTAGCGAGGCAGCCCTGGCTCCTGCACTGGCCATGGGCTCTAATTAAGGGCTCAGCTCACGCTGTTGTCACCTTGGCTGTCAGCACAAGGAGAGAAGCATTAACTCACCACCTCAAAGCAGTCCAAAAGCAGAGAAGTCAAAGGGCATTTTAAAACAAGGACTGAAAAAAGGGGTAGTGTTGTGAATTGTCAGCAGCTCATGGTCTTTGAGGCCCTGAACTGACGCTGAGTTATGGTGAGTTGTGCTTGTGTCCCCTCAGCCTCAGTGGCTGGTTGCTCAAGGAGATGGGTTTGTGGTGCTGAGGTGTCCTGAAGTGTGTTAGGAAACTCAAAGACATGGAATACTCACATATGCAGCCTGCTCTTTTCTGTTTCAGTTTCATTTTGAAAGTAGAAATAACCCAGGTTAAAGTTTTTATGCTGAGGTTTAACATCTATTAGAACTCTATAAAAACATCACCAAGTAACTTCCCTCACTTCCCTTTGATTTTAGCACTCTTGGTGCTAATTTGTGCTGCCACCTTTAATTATAAAGCAGCAAAATCTGTAGAGTAATCCTCAGAATTTAAATTCTGCAGACTACTGGGAAGCACAGATTTGGTTTTATTCTAAAGGAGTTCACATATGTATTCATCCTTCACAGAAGAGAGAGGATGTGACTGAACATGCTGAACCCTTTGGACACCATCTCATGCATTCAGGGCAATTTTAGCCCAGATCTGTGTTTGGTCTGGCTGCAGGGAGGGAGTGTGAGGCAGGTCAAAAACAATCCATACATGCTGTTAAAAGAAAACATAGGTCTATGGCTAAGGAATGCCTGCAGCCTTCCAGCAGGCACAGGGAGAGGCTGCTTGTAGCCAGATAGAGCACAAACTGCCACAGAGCACAAACCTTTTTTCTTTAGGCACATCCACTGTTGGATCCCACAGCAAGGCACAGCACGTCATCCATACTCTCCTGCTGCCTTAGCGATGCTGGGGGAAATGGAGCCACCTTCCCCTTCCCCCAAACCAGGTCTGCCTGCTCCCCTCAGGGCCAGGAGCCACCTCTTGTCCAAACACCCCTTGACACCAAGGGATGCCAAATTCTGCCACACTCTGCAGAGGGTCCCCTGGGCTCTGCTGCCCGCCCTCAGAGCACACTGGCCAGCAGCCATATTACAATTTTAAAATTAAAATATTTAACTGCACCAATTATTCTGAGACTTTAAAATAATGTTTGTCCTGAATGCTTTTGCCCTTGCTTCACACACGTTCAGGAGGCTTGTATGTATCTCTGCCAATAGCTACAATATTCAATCAAAACAACCCCTCACACGTAAACGAAACATGAACTAAATGTAACGGGCCAATACAAACCCCTCTGGTTATGAAGCTCGCTGTGGTCGAGCTGGTGCCTGCGCGGTGCCAGAGCCCTTGTCTCGGTCCCCATCTCCTGCCCTTTTCCAACCGCCAGGAACAGCACGACAGATGTATTCTTAACCTTTGCAAGGGAAGCCAGAGCACCGGGACTGGTATTTGTGTTTCAGGCTGGAACCCATGCCATCCTCAGAGAAAGGATGGAATAGAGGAGAAGTATGATGATTTGGTACAAAAATGTTTTTGAGATTATGCAATATCAAATGCAAAGATTGTTAACATTCTATTGGTTTGCTTGAATCGGAATAATATTATTATGGATAATATTATTAAAACTCAGGGAGTGTGTGTCACCCAAAGACAACAGCCTCCTGCTCAAAGTGCCTCAGAAAAGTGAGGCAGCTTTCTGCCAGCTGCAGAAGACGGGTGAAACCCTGGGCAGGGTGAGAGGAGGTGCCCACGGCCCCACCGCTGGTGTGATGGTGCCAACACCCAGGGCTTTGGGGCTTGGGCATGGGGATTCCTTATCCACCTCTGCTGCTGCTCCCAAACCTGCTACAGCATCCCCCAAGCATCCCGAAAACGGCACATCCCAGGCAAGCTCATCTCAGAAGGGGATGTTGTAGGGCCTGAGAAGGGTCATGGGAGAGCTGTGCTGGTGAGACTGAAGGGAGAGGATGCAGTGGGGAGAGAAAAGGGCCACCCTGCCTCTCTTTCCAGGGTTTACAGGCTGGCTGGCAGCATGGAGCCAATTTCCTGAAAAGTCCCAAAAACAAGACTGACACTTGACTTCAGAATCTAATGATGTTAGAAAAGCAGGGGAACAGATAGTTTAACAAGGAGCCATTTCTGGTGGTTAAGAGATAAGATTTAAAAAAAATTGTTTCATCCTGACTTGACCTAAATGGAGTGGAAAATTACCATGACTACATTTATCTGAAATCATAAAGTGTGTTCTGATTAGACCATGATAAAAAGGATGGTATAAATTGATCCAAAGATAAAGAAAGGGCAGGGAAAATGAGATGAGATTAAGAAAAGAAGCAGACACTAAAAAGGAAGGATAATATAGCAAGTCTCTGAAGCTATATTAAAAATAGCTGTAGGAACTGGAACGTCAATAGTTCAGTGCTTGACTTTCTGCTGCTCGAGCTGAGGCTTGGCCACAAGACATGGGAGTACAAATTACCACTTTGTTAATCCTAAACCCTTCCACAGGCTGCTAAATGAGAAGTAGGTTTAGACCAGGCGGTTCCCCTGGCCCAAGGACCCAGCTCGGGCTGGCGAGTGCAGGCTTGGGCTGAGCCCCCATCCCTCTGTCTGCCCATCTGGAGGGATGTCTGCTGTGCTGGCACATGGGGCCCCTCCCAGCAGGACCTCCTGCCTCCCCTCCTTGGTGAAACCTGCACTTGTCTAATATGCTTCAGTCCATAGCAAATTACACTGAAATTGGTTAAAAGATTAGAAAACTGGTACAGTGGATCCGGAAAAAAAACAAACCAAGAAGATCATTTGGCTGAACCTCATTTCCTAGAGATACAGTACTTGCTTCTGGCAGAAACTGTGATGGTCATGGAAACAAATTTTTCTCTGATGAAAAATGTCTTTCCGTTTCCCAGAAACAAATAAAAAAATGTGAAATAAACAATTTTTTTTTTTTTTAACCCTGACTGAGCTGCGTAGCTGGCTGCCTGAGTACTTGCTGTTTGCATCACCGCTGCGATACTGAACAGGGAGGAAAACCACAAGCTGTGAGGTCACAGGAGGCTCATGAGAAACGTGAGTAACAGCCTCTGCTGAAGGGGCTCCGGCAGCACCCCAAGCCCTCGCTCCTGCAGGCCCTGAGGAAGCCCCTCCTGGCCTCTGCAGCAGCCCCCGGGCATCACACTATCAGCAATGACAAAGTGGCCCTTGAACCATGTGCCCCACTGCTCGCAGAGGTATCAACCCCATCTGAGGAATAAGGAACTGATGCTCACAATAACTTGCCCTTAATATCATCTTTCTCAGAAAACACATTCTTCACAGTCTGGAAACACTGCTGCTGTTCTTGTTAAACATGGATCAGAAATGGATAGAGGGCTGACACAGCCTCCTTTTTCAGCTGTTTTTTTCTCTTCAGCCTAATGACTGGATCATCCAGCCTCTCTCTAGAGTAGGAAAGCAGTTTATTTATCTAATCCCATATGACTCTGATCTCAATCGGTTTTATCTAAGGCAGCACTGAACCCCTCAGCGCCCTGTGAGCGCTTGCCTGCACAGCGCTCTCTCCCAGCCCTTCCCTGGATGGCCAAGAGCGGCTGGTTCATGTAGATAAGGCTCAGCAAACAGCGCATTTGGAAAACTCTACTCTTTCCATTTAGTATAAACTTCCTTTTCCACTTTCTGTTGATGCTAGCATAGACATATGTAAATCCTTCCATCAGAGATTTCCTTCAAGGAGAACATCAATGCCTGGAGCAAAGGGAAGCCCTGTTCCTGCCAGGCCATTTGGATGGTACTGGCAAAGAGGGGGTCCCAGTGCCCCCCTCACAGCTCCACGGGAGGCTCTGGTATCATGGCCAGCTCTTTCCCTACAACATTCTGGGAATGACTCAGGGTTTTCCTTCTGTTTGGGAAAAAGCCTGGTATTCACATCTGTGATTCAGCAGCACTTTGTGGTTCCAGCCTTACATTAAATAGCAGCTTTACTGAGGCACAGGAGGAAAGGGAGATGCTGAATTTTGGAACATACAGTGTGAGGGTTCAATTATTTCTTATACAGCAGCCCACTAATTAAACAAAGCAGGTGTTTTGCATTACTGTGGGAACAAATTTGTCTTCGCTGATCAACAGCAGGAGGAGACATGGGAAGATGGCAATAAAGCTGCCAGTCTTCCCTAGCCAAGATATTGGGTCTGGGGTCCTGAGCTCAGCCTGATCCTGGGGAGGCAGCGGGTGCCCTGCTCCCTGCAGCCCAGCCATCAGCCCTTGCTGGAGGAACATTCTCCTGGGAGCTGGCAGGTCCAAGACCAACACAGACTGCAAAAACACCATCCAACTACTCTGTGGACTCCTCTTTGCTAACATCTACTTCCATTCATTTCAGTCTGCCATTGCTGCCATGGTGACCAGCTGAGAAATTAATTATATAAAGGCATCAAAGAGACATTTAAATAGGAAAGTTCAACCCACAGTTCTGGCAAAAAGATTCAAGTATTCCTAGATCACACCCCTCCTACTTTCCCCTTGAGTCCTTCAGATACCATAACTTCACTAATTTTTTCTGTGCTTACTTCTATGCTGATGTTGACAAATAAGATTAGTCTTCTGCTGCCTTGTTTTTGTTTTTGGTTTTTTTTTTTTTTTTCTGACTCATATAAAACAGATATTCTTTAAACAATTTTAGTTCTTGCTACAGAAAAGCTCTGTTGCTGTTTTCTGCAAATCCGTCTTGTTGCTGGGCAGGGGCAGTTTTGCACAGCATTGACCCAAACCATTCTGCCCTTCTGGGCCGTATCCCCATTGCTGGTACGCGTCGGGCAGTGGGGGCACTGGTGTCAACCCCATGGGCTGCGGTTCCCAGGGACTGGGCACCGGCCTGGTGGAGCCTTTGCACTGCCTGGGAGAGATCAGACCTGCCCCTTTGCCCCAAGTCTGTGCTTCTGTGATCGCAGATGGTATCCTCGTGATCTACTTGAGGGTTGGGGGTTCAAGCTACCAGCTTCACAAAAATGAAGTGCCAAGGCATGTGCCAGGGAGGGCACAAGCACACTGCAATGCTTCTTAGGCTCCTGCGTTTTGTTCGTTGGGTTTTTCCACAGGAGATACACAACTATCAGAAGATGTACCACCACAACCAAAACGCCTGTCGTGGCTGCGGCAGAAAAGACAAGGGAAGTCTACAGAGAACGACTTGCTTTTTCATCCTCCTGCCATTCCTCTTCTCCAAGAAGAAAGGAGGGTGGTTTCAGCATGCTTGTTTTCCTGTTGCAACTATTTTCTCGGAAGATGAGGTTGTTCAGTCTCTATGGAGTCAACTCCACTCCTGCTGTGACTGAGCTCTTCTGCTTTCTCTTCTCTTGCTCTCCCCAGGTGTGCTTTTATCTGTGTCTAATTGTGCTGTCTGTGACCTCCCTCCCATCACACACTGCCTTTGATGTTGGTGCTACACAGAGATTATTTTTGTGCTCTTTTCCGCAACTACTTTACCATTGACTCACGTGTCTTTTTTTCCTATGTGGCTTTTTTAATGCATAAATATATAGCCACCCGTACCTCAGTGCCTTTCTGTTCAGTCTTGTGTTCCTCCAGGAGGCAGCCAACTGGCGAGGACAAGCAAAAGGGGATTTAACTGCACCAGAGCATCAGAGGATTTAGCTTTTCAGAACATCCAATGAAGTAAATGTAAACCAAAATTTAGGTTGCAGCAAAAGCCTGCCCCTTGGAAAGGCTCACCGGTGGGCAGTGCTTGCCCTGGGACACAGCCCCAAGCTTTCCCACCGCATGGGTCTGTTTGTTTTGGCACTGGCCTCTGCAGGGGCTGGGTTACGAGCCTCCACGTCCAGCCGCTGCTGAGCCACTGGAGTATTTGCCTTCAAAGAGCTACTGGGAACAAGTCCTAAACAAACTTTGCAAAGATGCCTTCATTAGTTCTGCTGAAAGGGATGCTAAAAAAAGTTGTGTGGCAGATGTCTTTCCCCCAGAAGGAGCCAGTGGTGGCTGGTGGGACCATGGCAGACATCTGGGTGCCACAGCCTTATTTCAGACAAACCAGCCCTCCAACCACCAGGACTTATTTTCAGAATTATCAGCCTTTGCTAACAACAGTTGTAGCTTTCGCTAACAACAGATGATAACAAGGGAAGCAAACAACAAACAAAATCAGGAAGAATCAATACACTTAAAGAAGATAACTCCTCTCTGGATGTAGCCTGCTGCATAACACCCTGCCATGGTGACTGCTGCACCTCACACATACACAGCACTTTTCAAGAGATGAGCTAAAACTGCTGACAGGTGGTAAATTCTCACAGGCATTTATCCACAGTTGTCTGTGTAAGAGCTTCATCTGCTCTTCCAACACAGTGTTGTGGTTTGGGCTGGATTAAGGAACATAACAATGGAGGGAAATTATATTAAAGGGTGCAAGAAGATAACAGAGGATGCGCAGAATTAGCTCAAATTAGCACTTGATCAGGATTATCAAGACAGACAGATCACTGGATTCTAATGATCAGTGCTCCACCAGCTTTCAGCTAGAAGTCAGCCCAGATGCTGTTTTGTAGTTAAAAATGTTTCACCTCTTGAATCACTAACGCCTCAATTGGAAGTCTCCTTTAATGATCAGCCTGTTCAGGAAAGAACAAAACCTAATCCTGATTAATGTGACAGGCTCTTGTATTGCTTGGTGTGGCTGGAGGTGTCAGAAGAGAGGACTGATGTAGGTGGCAGAGGGAGGCATCGATCTCGCCTCTTTGCAGCAGAGATGCCACCGGGGTGGAAAGGGCAGGAAGACCCGCAGGGGCTGGGTGTGAGCTTCCTTTTGGCTTTTTGGTGAGAAGCAGCTGAGTCCTCAGGAAAGTGGGCATTTGGAAGACAAGTGAGCCAGGTCTGTTCCCTGAGGGGGTTTGTTGGCTTTAGGGGACCAGGAAGTGCATCACTGTGGCAAGCGAGGTGTTGCAGGAGGGGTGCTGCCTTCTGCATCCCAAACCAGAGTCCCAGTGCCGGGGCAGGGCAGCACCAGGAGCTCACTGTCAGGAAAGCATCACCTCTCTCTGCAGCTCACGCAGAGGAAAGCAAACCTCCGGTGAGCCAGAGTGGGGTTGCTGAAAACAGGTTATGAAAGATAGCATCAAAGCTGCTCGGTGTTGCATTCAAAACAGGGCTGTGGTCAAATCCATTTTCCTTCAGAGCCGAGCGCGCAGGCAGCAGGTGAGCAGCACAGGCAGGAGGGGGACCATGCTGCTCTGTCTGCAGCATCCACAGCTGCTACCACTCCTGTGGCCAGCCGGGGCAAAGAATGAACATCCAGTGTCTCAGCTGAAATCCTGTTAAAAATACCATGCTGCCATGCAGATAGGAGACTGTGGCTAAACAATATATGACCTCCAGCTTGCTCCTCTTTGAAAAATTCAGATTTTTTTTTTGTCACAGAGTTGCCCATTCTTTCCTCTTAACATAAATGTCATCGTGAAAATGAAATGGTTTTCTTTGACAAAATGCTATGTGTTCATGTTTAAGAAAAGTTAGCATTTTGTAAAGCCAACAAGAAAGGGAAAGGAAGCTCTTTGACAAATTCTGTGAGCAAAGAAATTGTTTTATTTTCTGAACAAATTAGTTTTTGTTTTCTTGGATGTCAACCCAGATACAAAGCAGTGTCCAGGGGTACTGAAAAGGGAAATGAATAAGAAAGCAAGCAAGCATCCTCCCTTTGGACTTGTGAGTCAAAAGGCAGGGGATTTTTTGTGACGTGTTGTTAATTACTCAAGCTCCTCAAATCCTGTGCCTTCAGTCAGTTCCAGAAAAGGCATGTAAACATCCCACGCTTACAATCACACGGTATAAATCATTAATCCCAAATAACTGCACTGATCTTGTGTGCCATCACTGAAGTCAATAGTCTTACTGATTCCAGCAAGACTGTCAGGATGGGCAAAGGTTGTCAGTGTCAGTTGTAGTTTTTGGTATAGCAACTGTGGATGTCAGGGTGAAAAGCAAATTATTGCCTGTATCTCCAGCCAACTGACATCCTGGTCGACAGTATTTACTTTTTATAAATTTCAGACATTACTGTCCTTTTTTAACCTCAGGAAACCTCAAGAAATTTAGCTGGACAAAAATTCAGATCTTATATATAAGCGTATAAGCACATAGAGAAATGACCTCAACATCTAATTGCCTTCACCACTTGACATGTTCTCAAGAAAATGACATTTCACCAAAATGTGAGGCTCAAAGTGAAAACATCTCACTGGGCCTCACCTCTTCCAAGTACACTCTGATCTGTGGGGTGCTTGGGCTGAAGCACTCTCTTTAGAGAGAGATGGAAATACCCAAGTGGAAAAGTTGAGTTTTCAGTTTGACTTTTTTTTTCCTAATTACCCCCCCATGTCATGTTTATGTCACCTCTCAGCAACAACAAATCTTAATTTTAATGGCATCCATGAAACAGAATGGATCCGCTCTCTTTGGCAAAAGTGAGTAGACAAAATTACATTTGAATTATTGTTCTCTCCTGCTGGAGATATTTTTTAATTTTAAGTCAGAAAAGTGACTATAACATAGGTCCTGAGCAGCAGCAAGGAATCTCCTGTTGAGACAAATGGAAATTACGGTTTTTGGCATCAGCTCCTGAATTGCCTAATGAGTTCCACCGCTTTTTGCGGCAAAGCCTGTTCTTCAGCATAAGCCCTTACTGTTGCAGACCTTGGAGTTGGGAATGTGCAGATTAAGGCATTATTTTGACTACAACCTAAAGACCTTGTAGAAAAGTTGAAAAAATTCCAAGGTGCTGCCAGTGGTTTTGCTGGGGACAAGATTAATGTTTGCTGTATTTGCTGTATCCTTTTAACTGCTGCTTTCCTCCTCTTTCCAGTAAATAAATCTGCCTATTAGTTAAACAAACTGACTCTGACAGAAACCAAGCATAAAAAACATATTAACAATAACGCCCTGTTCTTAAATGGAAAGGCAATACTAAAGAGACCCCTTGGGTTCTGGATTACTGCTGGGCACTTCTCACACCAGTGCTCTTGCTCTGAACTCCCATAATAAAGAAATATGGGCTGTAGGATTAAAAAAAAAAAAAAAAGTCCAATTAGTACCTGCATGTTGCATTATTTCAGCTAAATTTGCTTTTTTTCATTGTACTACTGTTACAGAGGTAGGACAATCTCCTGCTCTGAATTGATGACAGAGGCAAAGGAGAAGAGAAGAATGATTTAGCAGATGAGATCCACTATGAACTTGCTGAACTCTCAAGATGGGCTCTTTCCCCCTATTTTCTGTATTCTGGTGGCTTCTGTGTGATACAGTGAGCGCACACGGAGCAGTCAGCACTGCAGCCTGGCCATGGAGGACTGTCCCCTGGTAGGTATGCCACTATCAACTTCTTTTCTTAAAAGAAGGGGGGGTTCAAAGTACAGAGTATTTGTTGCTTGGAAACAACCAAGAAAACATGACCAAGGAAAAGTGGAGTGCAATTTTGCACATGGGCTTCTGCTCAGCAGCACTTGATCAGCTCAAGTGTGATGTTTGGAGACAGCAGAGGCCAGGAACAGCCCAATCCTGCTCCAGGGTGGCTTTGTCCAGTGCGGAGGGAAGATGCTCCTGCTGGGGTCTTGCTGCTGTCCGGGGATGCAGGGTCCCTCCCTGACTCCCTGACAGCAGCACCAGTGCACAGTAAGCATGGGTACCACAGGACAGGAGATGCTGGCATTGGCAGAGAATTTCCAATTAAATGTGTATTTTTGAAGTCAGATTTTAATTGAAAAATGTGCCTTTCAGCCTGAGACCTGTAGAGGAGCCAGGCGGTAGCCAGATACCCTGGTTCATGCTCAGTTCCCAACAAGCAAAACTCTAGGAAACCTTCCTGCCTCCCTGTACTGGGAGCGGGCAGCTCGGGACCAGCAGGCAAAAGCACGGCCTCCAGCTGCCTGGGCTCCTCCCCGCCTCCCCCCAAAACTACTTTTATCTGTGTCAGTATTGCAATAACAGATGTTTTGCACTGATTTGTAGGGTGTACTTCAGATTGTAGGACCTTGCTCCAGAGGACCTCAGCCTCGCTGCACGCTGGCAGCCACTGCCACAGCTAAGGCGCTGCTTCCATCCCACTCCTTTTTGGGATGCAGCAGGCTCTCAGCACCCAGTGATTATCAGCCTCCACTCACCTTTTTTGGCTGAACACTTCATTAATATTCAACGACATGTAGGAAAAAAAAGAGACCCTTAAACCCACAAGGACCCTGGCACACCTCATCCCACGTCTTGTCCAGTATTTCAGTTGGAGTTCAAACCCTGACCTCCTCTGACATGGACGGAGACCTCGTTTCTATCTGGAGGTGAGTGCCTGCCCCACATCTGCCCAGGGTGTCTGGTGGGGTGCACGGGGGATCATCTGCCCCGGCAGCCGGGTTTCACCTTTTTTGGAAGAGCTGGGTCTGTCTGGGAGCGGCGCTGCAGCCGTGCCAGGCGCTGGGGCTGCAAGGCAGGGCTCCTCCGTCCCACATTCCTTGCTAATTTTAACCAGTTCCCTTGAGCAGCTCAGCAGCAGGGGCCCGCAGGAGCACGGTCTTGATTTATTAGTCTTTCCCTCCTGAAAACTTTTGTTCAAGTGTCTTGGGACACAAGTAAAACCAGAATGGGATTCTCAGCCAGGATCCTTAGAGATGTTTATCTGCATCACAAAGTATTGTGCAGTTTTTGCAGCATCGGCAGTTTCCCCCTCAAAGATGTCCCAGCTTTGAGATGTCAGGGGATTGGGGATTGCTGGCAGAGCTGCAAAGGATGTGGTGGGTACGCCAGTGCCCCCACCACGGCTGGTCAGTGTGCTCCCATGCTCAGCCGTGGTGCCAGCCACCTTCCCGCAGAGCTGTCCCAGCGCAGCACGAGCTCCCTTGGCCGTCGGGACTTTTGGGAGCAAATCCCCAGGGCCTGCCAGACAGAGCACCATGCTCACCCCAGATCTGATATTCCTGGGGAAGGGAACGGCTCCCCATCTGGCAGGGCTGATCTCCCCTTTGGTGGCCATCGGCTGGACAGGCAAGGGCAGGGAAGCAGAGCTCCAAGTCCCAACAACAGGGCAGAGAATTATCAGAAACCACCATCTACGAGGGAGAACGGAAAGATAGGTTACTGAGCTTGTAGAAGAGCTGACCTCAAGGTGACACAGCTGACCTCAGGCACTTAGACACTTAACGTGGCAGTGAAAAGTCCACTCCCCATAGCAAACAACAAGCAACAAAGTGCTTATATCAAGGCAAGAAAAGTTTGGTTTAGGAACAAGGAAACTCATTTGTGGTAAATTCATCTGAGAGCTGGAACTAACCTTCCAGGGGCTTTGTAGCACCCAAATGATTGGAGACTCCCAAGCACAAGTTCAACCAGCCTGTGCCAGGGACAGCTGGTAGAGCTGGTCCTGCCCTGGGGGAAAGCACAGGCTGGAAGGTCCCCACCTACACTGTCACCTTGCCTGTGACACAAGCACTGATAACCAGGAGCAGAGCCCCTGGGAGTCCCCACTGCCCCACAGGGTTACCCCAGCCCCAGCCGACACAGCTCCTGAGGAGCAGGAGCTCAACCATCTCACTGGCTGGCATGGCACTTCCTTGGTTCCTCAGCATAAAAATTAATTTATGAATCTCAAATTGCATCAGTAAACAAATCAGCGTGAAATTCTCAAATGGTGGTATTTGTGTAGGAAAAAATCCCAAAGGGAAACATTAAACGTTTTCTTCCAATGTGTTTCTCACATATTTCCCCCTGGTATTTTGTGTGCCTATGGACTTTACACCTATAGCCAAGTGATACAGTGCCCAGAGACCAGAGATTAAAGCTCTGGTTGTTGCTTTTTCTTGTCTCACCCTCGTGATTCACAGAGTGAAAAGCCAGTTGGTGGTTCTGCCCATCCACCCTGCTGTGCCCCACACACGTGGGGTCCCCTCCCACAGCCTCCTTGGCACTTGGTGTCGGTGAACATGGAAGCCCCACGCCGTGGACAGAGCCACCAAAACACCCGGGCAGAACCTAAGGTAGTAGCTTGGAAATGAAATAACTCTTGCCTTGTTACTCTTACAGAACTAAAGATTTCTCGAAGGTGTTTTGTGTTTAAGACTGGAGAATTAAGCAATGCTTTACAGTTTGAGGGGTTTGTTTGTTTATCTTAGATTTTCCTATCCAGCTGCCAAATACTTTCTGGCTCAGTCTTCAAAACAAATGAATTCTGCTACCACCAATGAATTAAAATAAATACTGGTTGAACATCTGAGGTGTGAGGCAGTGAGGAAAGTGGGACTGGAAAGACTCCAGCTGTCTGTTTGCTGGGATGGGGGGCTCAGTGCTGCCCCAGAGCCCCCAGCTGTGGCAGTGAGGGAGGCAGATGGTTCCTCCTCCTCCCTTCTTTATCCCGATGGAGCCCAAGTGCTGCTCTCTACTGATGCTCTCCACACCTCTTGCACAGCCTGCCAAGGCTCACCCACCATCAGGATACCGAACCCTGACTGCTGCTGGCCAATGACTTCACTCCTATGACTTCTTGATTTCAGGATGGCCACTGTTTTCCCCTGTGCTGCTCTTCATGCTCCCAGGCAATCCCTTGCAAGCATCTGCAGGAGGCCTCCTTCACACCATGGCAGACCTCAAGCCATGTAGGACAGCCATGGAGGGAAGCCATGCTTAGGTACGACACTGACAGCCAAAACACTCCACGAAATAGTTACAACTCCAAAAAGTTCAGTTGGTCCAGAGCCCATTTTCTGGTTACCTTTGAGCAGAGAGACTGGGCTCAAACTTCACATTTCCTCTCCCGAATTTTCATTGTCTTTAAAACTTCAAGCAGGAGTAGGGTTTGTGGGAAACGCTGGCCAGGCTTTCCCAGCACTTTCCCACCTGACACACGCCACCGCTCATGGCTCCAGCATCTGCTTATGAGAGCCCAGGAGAGCCATGAGCAGTCTGTAAACAGAAATTATCCTACAACCACCCTACCATATGTCTCTTCACATAATTTGCTTTTATCTCATGCTCTGAATCTCCTCAAAACGGGGAGGGGGGAAAAAGAAGCTGTATCTGGGTAACAGCGGGAGACAGGAAAAACAGATTTAAGGAGACAAGATATTTCGCCTTATGTTCTTCACATCAGCCCATTAAACTGCTCTTACAGATCTCAGAAACATTAGCCTTCAGTACAATAAATTGAAATTCCTAATCTTTCCTGATTTGCTGCAGCCTTAATGCTCTAATCTACCTTGTTTCCTTTCCCAGACACTTCTCTCCTGATTCCATTGTTGCCCATTTAAAAGTAGCTCAAAATAATCAAACAGCCAAGGAAGAAGGAATAAGACTGTCCTAGTGAGAACTAATTTCAGAAAATGAGATTACATTTAAAAAGACTTCACGGGTTTTACTGACGTGACAGTCCCACAAATTAAAGAAATGGAGAATGGATTTATTTTTCTCAGAATAAATTGATGCTGTTTCTCCACAATGAGTCATCATTTTCTGTTATTATGAAGATGAAACAAGGCAACTGTGAAAAACAATACACTACACAACCCAATCTTCACATTCATGACTTAAGAATTCTTGTCAATATATCTAACTTAGCTCAAACATTTAAAATACCATTTTAAAAAATGTAATAGCAGGAATATTTTTTCCTTGATAGGTCTTGCCCTCTTGATAGGGCAGCAGGAGATCCCACACGTGCGTGCCCGGCAGGAGGGGCTGTTCTGGCCACGGGGAGCCTGTGGCCCATGTAAGCCCCTGGGTTTACAGCTTTGCACCCCCAGGGTTACCCACCAACACCCCTGGTGAGACCCCCAGACCAGCAAACACCCCACCAGGCTGAATAAAGAGCGGGGGGTGCCACTGCTGCAGCTAGGCTCCCAGCTGCTCCCAGCTCCATGGCTCTCCCCTGGTAAGGCTGTCTTGTCCGATTGTTTATGAGCGTATTGTTTGTTGTCCAAGTCATCGCAGCCCTTTGGCACATGATTACATCACTGTGTCCCCCAGAAACCTGCAATTAAGCACCACGTGTATCGCTGAGCACTTGTTTTCTCCTCTCCATGCAGAAAAATCAGTTAGAGGTTCTCGTTGTGCAGTAAATGTCAATTGTGCTAACATTACAAAATCAGAAACATCTGTAACTATGGAAACTCTCAGGGCAAGACTCATTTCAAGAATAAATCATGACAAGAAGCTTTTTATGGTTGTTTTTAAACAATAAATATAAAATAAAACAGCTTAATTTCTTGGATGCAAGTTAATTTTCTTTTTTAACCTTTAGTACTGTAGGTTCTCAAGAGAAATTTATCAATATTGACATGGGGGAAAATTGTATTTTATCAATGTTTGCATCCAAAGAATCAGCACCATCATTTGTATCTCTTAATCTTCTGCTAAGACAACCTCCACTGTATTTTAGAGGGGAGCATACTTTTCAGATGACTGATGGCCTCTCCTTACAGTTTATCACGGTGTGATTTATGCTCTTTGCTGCACTTCACAGTTCTGCAAACAAACAGCATAAAAATGAAAAGACAGTCAAAACTTTGAGTCTTTAAGAAATGTGCACGAGGCCTGTGTTCAGCCAGTTTTGGGGAGAAATCTGGAATTTGTTTCCCACTCCGATTGTTCACAGAGTGAGACGCCCCGGGCAGGGGCAGTGGAGGTGGCTGTCCCCAGATCACACTGACAGGGACGGTGCCCTGTGGTAAGAGCTGTGCTCGGCTCCACAGCGTTCCTGGTTCCTGCCTTCTCCATCCACAGCCCTGCCATAGCAAGCGACACAGAAGAACTCTCAGAAAACTTGTTTCAGCACCAAATTTTTAATCCTTTGTCTTGTGTTAATACACTTTATGGCATCACAACACGAATGCAAGAACAATGCAATGCCTCTCCCCCCGCCCTTCCTTTCTTTTTTTAACTTAATCTTGCTGTAAATTCTCACCTGGTTCTGGTCTGAGTGCCACACTAATTAGAAATACGGCTCAGCACTGCATGTTGTGCTGTGGCTCGATATATGAAAATTGTATTTCAGAATCACACTGGAACAAATTAACACTTACTTCTCAAAACTTGCTGCTGGCAGCAGTACCTGTGCTTCATATAAGAAAAACCTCACAGATAAAGTTTGGATGCAGCTCCCTTTGAAAAAAGAAGAAAAGCTTAAGGAAATATTTATTATCAATTTTTCCTTATGGCCATGAGAGCACACAGTGGGGGAGAGAGGACAGAGGGCCGCAGTCTGCCGTCTCAAACACAGCTCTCGGCATCCCTCACTGCTCCGTCCCCCACAGCTCCCCAAGCCCTAAGGAACACGGTGCCCAGTTCCTTCTATGCCAAATCATTCCTGAGGCACAGAATCAGACCTTCCACCAGTCTGAGGAGGTTTAGTGGCTCTCCACTTCCCACAGTGAAACAGCAGCAGGCTAAAAAATACAGTGACTGCTGGGGGGTTGGGGAGTGGTGGCACAGGGGGGATGGGGGAACCCCCTGGGTGGCAGCCCCGGTGGGCGCAGGCTCATCAGCAGAGCTGGGGGAACCCGAGGCACAGAAGACAGCACGGTCACGGCAGGCACTGCAGGGTGAGCACAGGGCACAGAGTCTGTCCCGTCCCATTGTACAGCCCCTGCACTGGGCATAGGAGCTGGCTGTAAGTGAACACACAGTGTGGCTTTTTTTCTTTTCTGTTTTTGTTTTTATAAACCTCTTCTTCCTCCTACATAAGTCTTTGAAAATGAGGGCAAAACAACGAAACAAATATCAGCTCAGTGAAGGCTCTGGCTGTTCAGTCTTAGACTCCCTCTGCCTGCAGAAAAGCAAACAAATTCTCATGAGAAGGTCTATTCTCATCCCTGCCACCCCCGAACACTGCCTGTTCTCAGCAGCTCTGCCACTGGGACTAATGGCACAGGACGGGAAAACACTGTCCCCCCTCAGATACCATCACACAATGTCGGTGTAAAGTGTTTCAGAAACAACCTCTAGAAATCAAAGCAATGTGTTCTCCCAAAGCCTTGGCTTGGATCATACAAGATTTTAACCTTATCCTTCAGGCTTTAAAGAAGCAAGAGACATGGGACACAATACACAAGTAGCAAACTTGTCATTAACAGTCTGATAAAGTTTTCTAATGGCTTATAAACAACGATGCAAAGAGAGTATATTGGTGATTCTGTCAGAAATACACAGCAGAAGAGAAAATACTTAAATACACCTAGCAGGTGTGCTTCAGTGCCAGCCAAAAGCTTCATGTGTTAAATAGACATGTCCCCAAGCACAGAAATTATAATGTAGCTCTGGATCTTAAGCCATGCACATTGCTCAAAAAGACATGCCACAAACACTTTCAAATTTTAAATCATAGAATGGTTAGAGTTGGAGGGGACCATAAGATCATCAAGTTCCAACCCCCCTGGCCTGGGCAGGGACACCTCTCACTAGAGCAGGTTGCTCCAAGCCCCATTTGACTTTTGGTCATGCTTTTATCTTTAACATGGAAGCACCGAAGTAACCTTCTGTGTCAAGTTGGGAAGGTGCTCAGTGTACCACATCCTACTGCCTCGCGTTAACACCGGAACAGCCTATTTTTTTCCTGTAAATATTACAAAGCTAAATTCAAAAATATCATGATGTTTCAATATTAATCTTCCACTCATTTGTTTTCAATTAAAAGCAGATGCAACATAAAAGCAAAGGCTCCACTTCCCAGGGAAAGCAGCCTGGCCTCGGGTCAGTGAGGAGAAGTCTGCGCAGCCAGGAGACACGTCAGGGTCCCAGACAGATGCTGGAGCTCGGGACAGGGATTCTCAGGGCACAGCCTGAGCAGGAGTCAGCAGCTCCGGATCACAGACACTCCATTGGGGCAGGGAGGGACACAGGCAGTGGCTGCCGTTGGGTCACTCCGCAGGCAGCTGCCTGTGCCATCAGGATTCTCCAAGCTGTGGAGCATGAGGCAGCGTCCCCCCAGGAGGGGTGTGCTATGGACAATGTGCCCCTTCAGTGCCAGGTGGGCATCAGAGCAACAAGCTGCTTGTACCTTTCTGTTTGGTTGGTTGGTTTGTTTTTAGACACCCATTGGCCCGGTACTTGTGCAGTAGAAATAAACCGCTGTTCCCACAGACCCAGACACAGGAACAGGTGAGATGTCTCCTCGCTGCCCACATCCTGCCCAGCGCCGTCTGCCTCCAGCGGCTCCCAGTGTCTGGCACCCAAAGCCGCTCTGGGGACCCAACACACTGGGTGTGAGGAGCAGTCACAGCATTTTCCACAGGCTGCCGCTAGATCCCAGCACTGGGGGAGCCTGCCAGGGAGAGCGTGACCCATGGGGAGCTCCCCAGAGCCCTTCAGCGAAAGCCACAGCATCTCTACTGCTTGTTCCTGTGGTGCCCAGGGTGGAGGAGCCTCTGCCAGGTCTCCTGCCAGCTCTAGGGATGCAGTTTTCCACCCCTCAGACACAGCTGCAGTTTTGCCGGGGGTGCCCTTTTTGTTCACTGCCTTCCAACTGGCTCCCTCTGTGAGCACTGCAACAAGAAAATATCAGCCAGGGTTTCTCTTTATTTCCATCCCTGGCCAGCCCAACTGGACACAGATCCCAATGTCCCGGGCTTACGCCCACAGGGAGGGCTCGGCCCCAGCTCCCACAGTGGTGCAACACATAGGAAATAATAGTCATTCCTCAGATGCTGGGTTAATCCCAGCTGTCAGTTGCTTCTTTTGCAGCATTTAAATGTTAGAGATTACATTACAGAATAGCCGCTTATCACAAGTGCCGCAGCCCGTGCTCACTGCCCATCGCTGCTCACCCAACAGGCGGGACGTGAGTGACCGCAGGGCCCGACAGCCAGGCAGCTGTGGTTCCCTGGCCAGCACTTCTCTTAACTGGCTACGAGACCAGTTCCAGAGCCACCGGAGCCAGAAGTGGAGGGAACCTGCTACAAGACAGGCAAGCAACCTCTTTCATCCGGGCCAGTAGCAGTTCTGCAGTCCCACCAGCTCCTTTTGCAGAGAAAACGGCTATATTTTAAATAGGGTCATTTATTAGACTAATGAGAGGCCTATAATTCACATTTGCACCAGACTGTTTTCCCAGTGAGACTGCCTGTTTCACCTCATTATATGGATTGTACCCTTTTGTACACAATTTCACTAAGAAGATTAGAATAGATGCAGTACCAGTGCTAAATATAAAACCACATTAAGCTCCCAATATTGAGCATATCCATCAGGACTTCCCAATTAAACTACTCCAAATGTAATGCCTATTGCCAGCCTGACTTCTCAGTTTGCTCCCCTTAAATTGCAAAAGAAGACAGAGGCACTGAGAGCTGAAGGGGAATTAATTGACCACCACCAGGGGCCGGCCGCAGAGCTGAGGAGCCCAGGGTAACTTCATCACATCCTGCAGGAGTCTACAAAGTGGGGGACCAGTCTCAGAGTGGGGGATCTCTGGTCTTGTAAGCATGGTCCAGCGGGCAGCAGCTGGAACCAGCAAAGGCTGAAGCCATCTACCAGCACTGGATGTGAAGCATGGACGTGTCTGTGTTACATATTTTTGGTGAGCCACAGAAGAATCATGGAGTCATTTTGACTGGAAGGGGCCTTTAGAACCATGGAGTCCGACCATTACCCCAACACTGACAAACTTACCACCAATCCGTGTCCCTCAGCACCATGCCTGCCCGGTTTTGAAATCCCCCTGGGGACTGTGGCAATGACTTTAAAATGCAAGAGCCTTGAAAAATAAACTTGCAATGTTGCCCCTGTGGTGTTTTAAAACATCATAAATTTGTGAATGGGAGACTCAGTAGAGGGGAGGTAAAATACAGTATTTTTTGGCACCTACACCACAGCCAATTTAAATTAGGTAACTGAATATCTATAAATTGTCTAATTAGGTCAACTTCCATTGCAACCTCAGCCTGCAACATCCCAGCAACTGAGCTGGAGAACTGCATGAGCTGAAAAATAAAAAAAAACAAGCAATAATCCAACTTCTTTGCCTTTTTTTTTTAGGCTGAGTTCCTTCCCAGGAGCAACTGGCAGAAGAGTGAAATTGTCACGAGCCAATGGGCAAAGGGAAGCAGCCAGGGACAAGGAGGCTGGGGAGTATTTTAACTGGCAGCCTAGCCAAGTAAGTGACTACAAATAAGGAGGCTGTGAGTTCCCACCCAAGAGATGTCTTCTCCCTGGGAATCCTGAAGGCCCCGGGGGTTGTCTGGGTCCTGCCAATTCTCATCACCATGACTTCAGCTCGCTGTTTTCCTTCCAAGGGTATTTCCTACCAGTTCCGTATCTCCATGATCCCCATTTGGCTGGCATTTTTCAAAGACAGCAGCCTGTTCAGGCATGACACAGCCTTCCCCCTCCTTGCGATCTCTCCCTGCCCCATAGGTCACTTCATGGCAGAGCACGTTCTCATGGAGCAGCCCCAGGGAGTGAGACCATCCCTGGGTGAGTGCTTCCCACCTGGGCAGCGCTGTGGCTTTTGGGGCCTGTCCTCAGCAGCACAGGGGACCAGCCACACTCCTCCAGCCTCATCCATGGGGGACAGCATGGCAATAAGTATGCAACAGTAAGAAAAGAGACTGAGAAATCTGTTTATAGGATGATGAGGTATTTCAGCCACCACCAAGAGCACACAGCTGCCCCCACACAAGAATCACCCCGTCGCGGTGACCAGCACCGGCTCTAGCCATGCTTCAACCTGCGGCCCATCCAGCCACCATGGGGACAATACACTTGGTGGCCACCTCTGCAGGGAGGAGGATGGAAAGAAGGGGGACAGAAGATCCTAATGCACCCAAATGGAGAAAATACCCCCGCAGCTCCAAGGGGCAGCCTGGGGGGCACAGGGAGACAGATCGGTGTGGCAAAGCCCGTGTCAGGGAAGCAGGTTTCCAGTGCCCTGGGAAGTGGAAGGGTAATGACATCTGCCTCGAGACAGACACTAATTGAGCAAAAACTTATTGAAATCAATACTCTGGAGGACATTTCTACACGGTGGTATGAGCTAATTAACTATCCCGTGCAGTCTGAAATCCTGCTGTGAGCCTCTCTGCCACACTCAGGCTCCTGCGCGCTCCTCTCTCAACATAATGCCTTTGTCAGTGGCAACTACAACAGGAATTAAAAGTACCCAGGGTCACACTGACACACACCTAGATGCAAGGGTCTCTGAGGTGCCCAAGCCTTTTTATAGATAAACCTGCAGTATTAGAGGCTTGTAACAGAGCGATGTCCGTGGTGTCAGCGTGGGAGCCCGGCGGTGCAGACCCCGTTCCCACTCATGTGATCACTGTGCACAGTAACCAGGCATTTCCCAGGGAAGATGTAACATGGGGAAACCCACCCTTCAACGCTAGCATCCTGCAAGAAATGTTTGCTGACAACAGAAACCAGGAAACAGGGAGACAAAAAACTCATATTGAATGGACGCATTCCCTGCCCTGACACGGCCGCAGAGCCCACCGCTCCGGTCAGCAGGCATGTGTTCCCCACATTCAACACTGCTCAGCTCAGCCTGGAAAAATGGGTTTGCTTGGTGATTTGAGAATGTAAATTAGGGAGTTCAGAAAAGCTAACCTGAATTTAGAAATCTGGAAAAGGCACAACCAGAGCCCCGCCACCAGCAGCAGAGGAAGATGCTGCAGGCCAGGAGCCTGGCGCTTGTGCAGAGCTCACCATAAGGGAGACACTGCTCAGCAGCAGGGTTTGTAGTGCTTGGCCAGTCACACCTCATTTTCACTTTTATTTATTCCATACGTTTTTTCTCTGGATTTCTGTGACATTACTGAACACAATGTTTTCTTTGCTTAAGTAGCAGCCTCAGGGTGCATCTCAGCTCCCTAAGTCAGCAGGGGACACCACCACAGAGCTTCAGGAACAGCAGCAGGAATCAGCCTTGTTCCTCTGGCAGTGAAAGCACCATCCCATGTGAGCAGCACACCAAATATCCCAGCACAGCAACCCCACCCAGGCAAAAGAAAGCAATCCAGTACTGGTAAATAAATGCAGGGGGGTTGTTTGTTTGTTTGTTTGGTGTTTTTCTTTGAGTTTTCTTCTCCATTTTTTACACCTTTCTTCAAGTATACTCCTTACACATCTATTTCCAGCTCGATCAGAGCCACCTCTGCAGATGAGACTGGTTTTTGTAAGCCTTTTCCTCTCCCTGGATGTTCCACACCTATTTGGTGTCCTTGAGGACACTGAGACTCAGAGGAGTCACACACCACAGCAAGAACACAGAAAACCATGAGAAGCACAGCCGGAGAGGTAGGACTGACCCCTCTGACACAGGGGGAATCACAAGCAACCAATAGATACATTTTTTGTGCAGTTTGACCATGCACACAGGAAGCTTCACTTGCCCACGGTGCGAGGAGCAGCTGCTGCACAAGCAGCCCAGGGGTCAGTGGCCAAACACATTCCTAGGTGCAGGGCAGCCCCACACCAAACTGCAGTTCCTGGGTGTGTGGCAGCCCCACACCAAACCTCCCTTGGCTGCAGTGACCCACTGAGCAGCAGAGGGAACAGAGACCTGCTGCAGGTGTCTGAACCAGGGTTGTATTTCAAGGGTCTGTTGTAGTAAATCAAACCAGGCACCCAACCTGCCCAAAAACCTTATTTTTCACTTGGAGCACTTATTACCCCACAGGGAGAAGCACAGGAAAAGCTGCAGGGCCGGTGGGTCTGGAGACCACCCAATGCTCAGGAGATACAGAAATTTGAGTATCACTCAGCAGAGGATAAACTTAAACCCTTCTGAACATGCAAACAGGTGCTCTCATCACCACTGCTTCCTTCACAAGCCATATCAGAGAAAGGCAGAACAATCCTACCAGAATGCACAGGTCTCAGAGGAGCAGCATCCTCTCCACAGCCTCAAGCACAGTCATTGTGGGGCAGGTTTTTAAGACCCCTGGGTCTAACAATCTGAGGGTCTTGTTATTGGCCCCTGGTTATAGTCTGGGAGGGGTGGGAGCCAGTAGAAGGGGCTGGGTCTGCATGCAGTGGCACTGGAGGCTGCATTTAATGTCTGACACCTGCCACTGAAAAGACACTGCTCTAAGATCTTCATTAGGTCTTTGCTTAAGTTTCTGTCAATTTTCTAAACCAAACTTTATTGTATGACTTTGCTTCTTTTTCTGTGAGGTGCTGAGTCTCACACATTACATCCCTCCCCAATGCACTGCAGCTCCCCGAAAAGGATAAACTCTATTGTTTATCTGCTCAAAAACAGATCACCACCTCCTAAAATAGGGCAGCCATTCCATTAGTCCTTAATTGGTTTTATTTTTTTCCTACCATCCAAACTAATTAGAGTTACCTGGCAATGTCTTGTGGCTTGCTCGTTTTAATGAGGATTTTGATTTAGGTGAGCGGCAGCAGGCGTTTGGAGCTTGCCGACATGTGCGTCTGACGCACCCCGGGGGCTGAGGGCATGGGGTGGCCATGGGTCTCACACACCCTGTGCTCCCAACTCCGACCCCTACCACCTGTACTGCCCACCCCACCCTCCTTCCCTGTGTGCAGACACCTCACTTTGCCAGGTTAATCCCCTGGTGGCTTCCCTGGAGCCCCTCAGAGGGTTTTGGTGGAGGATCCCCCCTGCCACAGCCGGGGCAGGGTCCCGCAAGCACCATCCAAGGACCTTCTCAAAGCCAAACACCCTGTCCCCAGAGAAAGGGGGGATGTGGTGAGATGGAGGGACCTGAGCGGTGTCGGGGGGCTCAGGTCACACAGGACTGAAGATGCGGTTCAGGGCCAAGCCAAAAGCTGCAGCAGGACCTGCTGCCCCTCAAGACAGAAATGAGCAGCCAAGCAGGAAAAATATGGGTCCAGCACTTGGTTTTGCACTTTCCAACAGCAGAAACCTTAAATTGTACAGAAGTATTTAAAAATAATGTACTCCAAACAACGGGGAGAAAGGCTGGGGGTCATATATTACCCGGGGGCTGACCAGGCGCAGGGACCACTTGCATTAACCTGCAGAAGAATTAGCATTTGTAATTTGTCTCTGAGGAATCCCAGTTTACCTTCACCCTCTGTCTTAGTTCACTGACATCATCATTATTAGATAGATCATTTTTATGGATTATGTCTCGCAAGGGCAACATTTTAATGAATAGCAGAATTAAATGTTTGCCAGGATTATTTTTTTTAAATGATCAATTTCCATTGGGCACATCCCTCACATTTATTAGCTACCTTCCAGAAACATTTTTCATAACTTGCAAATTGAAATGAAGTTGAAGCTGAATTTTATTTCTTCTTTATTTGCCCGTAGTAAATCTAGTACTTACACATAAAACACCAAGACCAGCGGGGGTTTTGTGTAAGTCTTTTTACCACCCTGGATACAATTATGTGTGTGAGAACAGCAAAAATTATTTTTAAAATAATTAGTAAAAATATGGATTTTCTTTTCAAAACTGCCTAGCGAACTGTGACCTGGCAGACAGGATTCCTCACTCATTTCCAAGGTCATTATTTCCACCTGGCAGGCATTCACTGTTAATACTGCCAGCTACAAGGTCAGTTGATCATCGGGATTTTGCCATGTCACGCAGATTACTGCTGCTTTAGCAAAACGGTGTCAGAAATACCACACCTTTCATTTCCCTAATACCAGAAAATCAGCTTTGTATGATATTAGAAATCATATGAAAAATACAAGTCGTGGTATCTTCTGTAGGGTTAAAGGCAGACAGAGCCAATGCCGCTGGCCGGGCGCTGGGGAGGGTGAGTGGGTTTGAAGGAGAGTGGGGGCCAGGAGGTGGGTCCGGCAGTCCCTGTGCTGTCCTACGGGGCAAGACAGTAAAGCAGAACACAAAAAATGATGGGAATCTCCTCTTTTACTTTTTCTCCATGTGATGGTTCAGGCCTGTCAAAATCCATGGCCTACGACAGGGAGAGTTCGGCTCGTTCCTGGTGCTGCCCTTAGGGATCCCTTGGGGCTGCAGAGAAGATTGATGAGCCCGACCACCGCTTCCCCATCTGACAACACCCAGGTCCTTAACACCCCCACACGAGGAAAGAGCCTTTGCCATGTCAGGAGTTCATGAACATCCTTCAGATGGCATTTGTTTCCTTTTTTCCCTTCAACTTTAAAGTCCAAAGCTATCTGAGAGGTTCACCTTCTTACTCACTTTCTTTTAAAAAGCCTTCTAAAATACTTCCAGGGATGTCTAGTCTCCTTTCTATCCCCAAAAGAAAACGAAACAAAACTGAAGACATCTTTGCTCACAAGAAGAAAATATCTCCCCCTGCTGCAGGTTAAATGGGGTTTCAGCTGATGTCAGCAGCCGCGGTGACAGCGGTGGCACCGCCGGGGAGCCGCAGGACAGGCTCCTTTCACCAGCATCCAACTCATTTTGGGCTGTTTTGTGCAGAATACTGTAACTTATTTCTTTGGTCTTTTTTCTGCTGAAGTCAGAGTACTGGTCCCACTTTCATATAGATTTTAGAAAAACATTGTTAAGAAGAAAACAATTTTAAATTTTCACCATCTGGAGTTGCATCTCAAGGCAGAGGCCTTTCCCAGACTTTTATTTCTGCACTGGAAGTGTCCTGCTCCACTGCTGGCTTCCCCATGAATGTCACTTAGATGCAGCATCACAAAATCATACCTGTGTGCGCTTCAAACAGTACTTTCTACACTGAAACACAACTTCTTCCTGCTCCTAATTTTTTCCCTGCCTGCATCAAAGCCCTTCCCAAATAGCTTTGGTCTTAGTAGTGGAAAATTACAATCGGGAGGTTTTAGTACCGAACAGCAAAGGATATGACCTCAAATAGCATGCCATGGACTGTGTCGCAATCTTACTGGAAATTTTAAAGAAAAAAGTGACACCCCCATGAGTCAATGAGAAGGCATCACGGAGGGGCACTGACCCCTGCCTGGTTCCCATAGGGCACTGTCCCGACTCAGCACTTGGTGCCCGTGCCCTTCTGCTCCCTGTCTTTGGGAAGTGGGTACAGGCTGGATTTAATGGGCAGCTGACCCCTGGAGATGGGGATTGCCCTTCTCCCATTGTCCCCTCCCCACAGCTGGTTTCCACCCCGGCTTCCTGCCCTCACCCCTTGTCACCCCGGCAGAGCCCAGCAGTGGGGACTGTCACCCTGTGCCTCCCTGGCCGGCGTGGCTGGACCCTGTGCCGGTTCTCCCTGCCCATCGCACAGGCGTCCCCAGGAGCAGTGCTGGGCTTGCTCCAGAATGTGCTTTATGGGATATCATTGCATGGGAGTTTCTTTCGCAGCTTCCCTCACGGCCCTGCATGCTCTGGCGGCCAAGGAAATGGGTTTTATTAGTCTGTATTGATAAATCACAATGGACTTTCACAGTGCTATGTATATAAAACTATATCTATCTATATATCACAACACGGTTGGGCAAGTAGCTCGTTTACTCCTGATTCAGTAGGTTATTCCCAGGCTCTGGCGAGTCTGTATTTGCAGCTATTTCAGTACACGCTGTTCTGAAGCTGGAGCCTGGTGCAGCTGCCCTGAAGCATGCACGCTCTATGCCATAATTTGTGAGAGATCTGCATTCCTGCCGTCACCCTGCAGCCCATCCAGAAACCAGACTTGAACAGGGCCACGATTCATAGAAAGATTCTGAGAAATTTATATTCACATCTTCTTTACCATGGGCTACCGATAAACATCTGCATTTTGTAATCATATAAGTGAGAGATAACATGATGATGAATGGAAGAGGCCACATCTGCTGGAGACTGGGGTGATTTTTGTTAGTCAGAAGTTTGAATTGTTCAAATTAGCTGCAGACCTTGTGCAGGGCTGTCTTTCCAACATCACCTAACAGCAGCCTCCTTGTGGAGGGCATTTTGGAGACATTTGAGAGAATGCTGGCAGCTGGGGGACCACTGGAGTGGGTGGGAACAGTATTTTAATTTGCACACAATAAACAAGAATTTTATCTGGAAAAAAAATAGTCCTCCTCCCCATGAGTCTCACTGTTGAAACTAAAGCTGCTCTTAGAGCTAAAGAAGTCTTTCGCTAACTTCCAGACTTTGTATATAAGCATGCAGTGGCATTTCTCGTTTTCTTGTGGAATTACTGTCTGGAATTTCACCCAAGCTCCCTAGTCCTGTGTCAGAGGGACATAAAATAACACACATGCTTTTAAGATCAAAGGCAGTGATCAGGAGGTGAAGGACCATGTGCCACCTGTGGACAAACGCGCCCGTGCCGGAGGGCAGCTGCTTCCCCAGAGGTATCCTCACAGCTGAAACTGCTGTGGATTTCAACCTCACCATTCCTGCTTTCAAATTCTTTGAAGTCTATTTTTGTTTCCCTGGGTTTCCCAAAATAGGACACACCAATTACACCCACAGCTGTGGTATGTGGGTAGGGAAGGGGTCCTACAGCACAGCATGGTTCTCCGCAGCTGCACAGCATAATCTGGTGGGGGGTTGGGGTGGAGATACATAATTAGGGGGGTTTCAGTCTCTCATTCTCCTGCAGAAGCTCATTTTTAATTATCTGCTCTACCCAGTGGCTGCCAGACTCCTGCCTGAAAGAGGGAAAAGGGGGCTTTCCCGAGGAACTTATTCCTGCTCCTATTCGATAGATCAGAGCAAACAAAACAACGGGGACTAAGAAGGATGCTCATGGAAAATCCAGTTTTACCTCTAGGGCCACCGTGGGTGCTTGGGACTCGGGAGGCCCAGGCTGGGTGCTCGCCTCCAGAAGCGCTGATGAATTTTTGCATGGAGAAAGCGTTGACTTGGCGAATGCAACTTTGTGTGCCACTTTCGGTCTCAGCATTTTTCAAATATTGATGACCACCAATAGAGTTGAACAAAACAGCTTCAGGCAGTGCCCAGTCCCAGCCTGGATCTCCTCTGCCCCTCACTATCCCCTTCCCATGGGGCAACCGGTGGGGCAAGCCCTGGAGCCATCGCTGCCAGCCCCCGCCTGCTCCCTGTGCTGCTCCCCCCGGCATCTCCCCCGCATCTCAGCGTCTCCCCCACATCTCGGTGTCTCCCCCACCTGCCGCGGTCTCATCCCACCCTGAGCCCGGCCAGAGGTGAACCTAGCCCTCTCCTCCCCCGACGGAGTCTGGTATCTGTCCACAGGCAGGTGTTTGCTCTTTGAAAAGTTCATGCTCTCCCTTTTTCTGGAAGCTCCAGCCTTCAGCAAAGTGTACCCAGGGTAATGACAGTTATTAAAATCTGCTGAATGATTAACAGATTATTGCTGCTGACGGATTCACCCACAGTCCCAGCTGGCCTTTGCTCCGAGCGGGTGGACCATCTCCTGCCTTCAGTGGAGCCTTCCCACCATGGGGAAAGCTCACTGTGGGTGTGATAGGGACACGGTGGTGCTGGTGCTGCCTTCATCCCCTCTGGCATCGGAGTGCTCCTCTTCCCCTCCACCCAGCACTAACAGCCACCCGTTATTTAAGCAGGAGGATGTTTGCTGCCTGCAGCATCACTAAACTTAGTGCACTGGGAGACAGAAGCAGCATTTTGCTGATCTTGCTTCAGAAGTATCTTGCTTCCTCACAGGCTCTTGGGAGGCCAGTGGAAACAGACTGTGGCAATGAACCACCTCTTGTCCGGCCAGTCGCCCTCCACTGCTGGGGAATGTGTTATCAGCGATTTAGAAATGAAAAAAATGCAAATAGACAGGAAAAAGATATTGGGAGCTTTGCTTTTCTAAGGGATCTAGGCATCACTCTGCCAAAGGGGATGAACTGATCCATAGTTCACAGCTCTCATGAGCATGCAGCACAGCAGCTCTGTAACCACAAAGCAAAATAAAGTGATTTTTTCTCATTTTCCTTGTATCCCAACAACTTGATCTCACCTCCCTCTGAGTACTGCACATTGACAATGTTTAGATGCCAGGAACAAAATTATTTTAGCTCCAAAGCTGATGTTTTCTTATGCTTCAGAGTGATGTGCTTCATTATATAAACCATTTTCTCATATTGCAAATGCCCTTTGTGTTCTTAGAAGCCTTTATTCAGCCGTCAGCCAGGAATGCCCCTGCAGGAGAACCCCCACTCACAGGGACAGTTTTAAAGCAGGCCAAGCCACTGGTCCCTGCCCAGGGATGGCCCATCCCTCTGCTGCCAGGGGCTGCTGGGGGGCTGCGAGGGGGGATGGGGAGCACAGGAAGCAACAAGTCGCTATCAGGGAAGAGCTTCTCCTTCTCATTCCCCAGTTCCAAGCTATAGGTAGAGCTCACTCACCCCTTCTGGGGCTGGGAGCTGCTCCTGGGATGTTTGGGACCCTTCTCCGGTGCCTCTTGCCCACTGTAGTCGGTCCTGCCCACTGAGTCCCCACGCAAGGCACAGAGTATTTTTACATCCTGACGGTCTTTAGTGCAGCACACTGAAGAGCATTTACACTAGCAAAACAACAGGAGTAACCATTAAAAACTGCCAAATGAGGGTGTCTGCATAACAAAATCCAGAGGGCAAACCCTCCTGGCATCCCCACCTTCCTCCAGCCCACAGCCTCAGCAGCAGCCTTCGGCCAGCCAGCATCACAGCCAAGGAGGCCAGTTGGACAGGAAAAAAATTAAAAGCTTTTCCTTCCTGGTCTTAACTCTGTCCCTGCTGCTCCTGAGACAGGGTCATCCCACATGGCGTTCACAGCCACACGCTGAGACGCTACATGAGGCACCTCCATACGAGCATCTTCTGTGTCCTCAGTAGCAAAGCCTCGCAGGGTGAAAAAGGTAACGGTGTGGGGTTTAAATTCCCACTTGTGCAAGAGTCATCTTGGAGAAAGCTGCCCCCTCTGTGTTACCCACCCGGCGGTGCTTTCCCTCTGGCCACTTTCCAGAGCACCATCAGCACTTTCCCTCCCCCAGAAGTGCAGGAAGAAGCTGGGGGGGGTCCCTGGCCGGCCTGTGGGTCTTAGCTGCGCTTTGGTTTATTGTAACTCCCCAAACCAGAAGGCCCTGCGGAGCGCAGCAGCTGAGCTTCCAACTTCACAAAGGCCAGAATGAAACGTTCTTCCAGCTCCCAAGCTCTTTCTCAAGATCTCTGAGCAGGAAGGCCACGAAGAACTCCCTCCCGCCCCCGCACTGCCAGCTCTGACACACGGGAGCTTTCCCCGGGCAGAACCGCTCCTCCTGCAGTTGCGGGGCTCTGCCGGGAGATGGGGCCGTGCGGGCGGCCGTGCGGGGGCTCCTCTCCCCCGGGTCTTCCCGGGTGCGGGGCGGCTGCGGAAGCCGCCTGCCCCATCCCCGGCCCCGCACGGCGGCCAGTCCTGCCGGGGTGGGGAGCGCCGGCGGGGCGGGGGCTTCAGCACCTTCCAGCGGCCGGCGTTTGGAGCCGGGCTGGGTTGCGGATGAGAACGCAGCGATTTTCAGAGACGGCGTGAAGCAGCCCCGGTACCGACCCCCGCACCGAGCCCGGGACGCGGCTCTTCAGGGTTCCTAAAAAGCCTCCTCTCAGTTTCTGCCGCTGCGCGATTTCCGGCTGGTTCCAGCAGCTTCCCAGCCTGATTTCAGGCGTTGTGCTGAACCCTGCGCACACCGCGCACCTCCCGCCCCTCCTGCGGGCTCCCGGCGCCCCGCACAGCGCCCCGCACGGCGCTGCCCCCGCCGCTCCCCCCACATACACACACCGCCCCTCAGGCTCCCCACAGCGCAGCTCCCCGCCCCCCCGTCCCCGCTTGCAGCCGCGGTGGAGCCGGCAGCCGAGCTGCAGGTGCAAAGCTGATGATCTGCGCTTTAAGGACGCAGCTGCAGCAGCCGGGGCTGAACACGCTCCTCTCTGCACATACGTTGAGATTTTACAAGTGAAATAGGAACCCCGGAATAGCCAGCACAGGCTGTGCTCCAACTACCGAGCAGCCATGTGGGGGATAAATGTTACCTACTTTGAAATTTTCAGCCCAAAGCTGCAGTTTAGTTGATTAATGCCCACAGCAAGCAGCTTTCTTGTAAATTAATAGCATGAAATATATTAGCAAACGAAAATAGCTTCTCTGGCACTTACATTTTTGAGATTCCTTACCTTCCTGGTATATTTTTAGAATGGGAGATGTTATTGCTAAGACTCTCATAAAAAAGGATTTACAATAGTTAATAATTAGTGTATTAATGCACCAGACTGCAGCAAAATTAATACAGGCTTTGTCTGGCTGGGCTTGATTCATCACTACGCAATGAAGCGGCAACAAAACTGGGCCCAAGGCAGTGACGGGTGTCCCTGGGGAAAACAGCCTCCTGCAGGGAGAAGCAAGGGCTGACAGGGAGGAAACTTCCACCATCCCCAGCTGGAAAAACAACAGCAGTGATTAATCACCCTCCTCAGCCATCCTGGGTGCTCAGGGCAGTGGCGAGGACGGTCCCAGCCACCCCTCTCCGTGCCCCCCCAAATGCTTATTGGGGCACACATCAAATTAAACCTGGAGCCGCTCAGCCTCTGCCCGGCTGGAGCAGCCTGAGGAGCCAGAGCAGCACAGACCCACCTTTTCATGCCTCATCCAGCTCCCAGGCGGGTTGAGACCCTCCCATGATCAGGCTAATGAAAGGAAAACTAGGATATTTCTCTGCACCAGAAACCTCTGACTGACCCAAATCAGCCTAGGAAATGGTGACAGTGATGGAGTGACTGATGGGACTGATGGAGTTTGAGTGGATCCATGCTAAAGGGCCTGTTTATATATTTAGCATTTTACTATGCCAAAATGCAGAGGGAACACGTTTCAATCTAGGCTTTCATCCTGAGGGCTGACCCTTCCTCCCCCTGACAAATAGCATGGGGAATTTAGTAAGAGAAGTTCTCCCTCTACAGATCTTTCTGTGAGTGATGAAAATCCTGTGACAATTATCCTCATTCTTTTGTCACAGGCACACGATCTCAGATGTGCCAGCAGGAAACAGAGCGACGAGGCAGGGTCCCTCACACTCCTGTGAAAATACAGCCTGGTGCTGCTTACGGGTTGCCTTTACAGAATGTAGCTGGTAAAATACCAACAGCTGCTCATAAATTCGGGGGGGTTGGGGTTTTATTTTTCTTTGTTTGTTTTGTTTTCCTGAATGTGTCCTCCATACCCTTATGCCAGGACCCCCATCCACAGCCAGGACACAGGCAGGTGCGACTGGCCCCCGGTGACAATGGGAGCTGCCTGCCTGAAGCACTAATCCCTACTTCAGGAAGGTCACTCTGAAATCCAGGAAATATCTTATCCATCGATGGCCACTGTCAGTATTTCCCGGGGTGCGGAGCTGTCCCCATGCCAAGGGGAGATGGCGTTGGCCGTTCACGAGGTGGGAGCTGGGCAGGGGACACCAGGGTCCCGTGGGTCACACAGAGACACACAGCCTCTTGCTGGGAAATCGGCCAGACCTCCTGGTCCAGCACTTTCCAGTCCATCAGCACATTCTGTTTTTTTCCTCTGGTAGGAAGGAGGTGCGGAGCGCAGGGCTCCATGGCTGCAGCGGGAGCTGGGCAGAGGCAGTGCCAGCAGCGGCTGCTGCAGCGTGGGGATGCTGGGGACACCGCTCCTGTCCCACCCACAGCCACAGAACCCGGGTCCCCTGCATGGGACACCACACGGGACAGCTGCAGATTGTTTTAGAGCCCAAACTCAGTGGTAAAGCCACCTGTAAACTGCTGCCACCCGTGCCCTGAGCTCCGCTCCCCAGGCGATGGGGCCATCCAGCAGAGCAGAACGTGCCTGTCCCAGCCCAGGGTCATCCCCCACGGGGTGAATCACACCCCCTGAGACTTTGCAGTTTGGACTCTGACATGACGGAGAGGAGGAGGAGGGATGCGCCATGGGGGCTGTGCTCGTCCCATCTCAGGGACGGTCTGGACCATGGGTCACCACTGAGGCCAGGGTGGCAGGAGGTCCGGGACAAGCTCTGCACATCACTGGCTTCCTCCAGCAGCTTGTCCTGGGTGGGTCCGCTCTCGGGCCACATTCCACCCACAGGACCCTGCGCTGCGCCCCCTCTCCAGTGCAGTGGGGCTGGCACCTCTTGGGTGGGAGCTCAGGAACCCAACGGAGCAGGGGACAGGGCACAAGGGCACTCAGCCTGTCCTTGGAACCGCTGACCCGGAGCAGTGATACTGAGAGCCACTAAGACCACCTTAATGGAACTTAAGGAGAGAGAAATATTTTTTAGGTGAATTCAGTCTTTCAGTGGCAAACCAGGGAGCAGAGGAACAAAGTAAAATGTCATGTACACATCTCCAAAAGCTGCCTCGCACCTACACCAAAGCCTGCCTATGCAGAGCCCAGAATCCTGCCTATTTGCTCTTCTATTTTTAGGAAATAGTTTCAATTTCATTAAGTAATTTTAAGGAATCAGTACAGCCATTCATATGAAGGTTCGGTATGTTAATAAATAAGCCAGACAGAGGAAACTCAGTAAGAAACCTTCTCCATGTCATAAATTCATCTACAGTAGAGCTCACAAGTTACATTTCAACCAACTCACAGAACACATACACACTTTATAATTTAAGTTTGAAGCTTGTTTTAAGAAGTGGCCTCAGTTACGGGGGCTCCCCTGGGATGTGTCGTTGGGAAGCCGTCATGATTCCTGAAACAGAAACATCCTACATAAGGTCTCTCTTATAATCCTAAGCCCTTTCAAAAAAATACTTGATTCCATCATGTCCTGAAAGCAAGGGAGATTTTCCATATAAAGTTTCACAGAACACGCAACTCTTACACCTTGTGCTTTCAGATTTGTTATTTTTATTACTATTGTTATTTAGTGAACTCAATAAGAGGTTAAGGAGAATCTGCTAGCAGCACTGCAGTTCTGTTTTCCAAACACATTAAAAACTGGATTTACAGAACTCCAGCACAAGGATCCAACAGCAGTCGACAAAGGGTTGCTGTGTTTGGAGGGTGAAAGCACTGTTCTGCAAACCAGGCAGTCTGGGGGAACGGTACTTGAGGCACCTTGGCACGTACATGGGCAGGGGCACCTCATGGGACAATAACTGGTATAAGCTTGCGGTCCTGCAGAGCACAGGAAGGTGTCCCCATTTCACGTGGGAAAGCTAAAATGTAAATGCAGCATGTTCAAAGAGCTTGATGAAACAGGATTTATGTCTTCTATTTTTAAATATTGGGCATTTCCAAACAGCTTATTAATTTCCTCTGGAAAATACAATTCTACCCAATTCTACCCATCTGCCAGCCACACAGCTTCAGCTTCACGGGCATTATTTTCAGCAGATTTGTTGTTTCTTTTGTGCAGCATTCATTGTACGGCCTGACAGCCACTCCCTGTCTCTGCTCCATTTTATCAGTAATCTCTTCATTGGTGTTTGCTCGGGTTGGTTTTTTGCTGAATGTTGAAGCTGGTTCCTCAAGTCCTGCACAGACACAAAGAGCGGGGCGATGTGCCGAGAATGTCTGCTCCCGCCCGGCCCGTGCTCCCCAGCCAGCAGGAGCACCGCCTGGCACTGCCAACGCTGCCGACTGAGGGCTCTGCTCCTGCCCAGGAGAACCACCCGGCGTGGTTGTGGCAGAGTCCTACAGCCGTGGCCAGTGGCCAGTGATGGGCATGTGCTATGGGGGAGCCCTGGGCACACACAGAGCTCACCTTCGGAAACACACCTGAAAACCAGCAGTTTGACCCCAAATTCTCAGAACGCTTAAAGCAGATACTGCTCCGATGTGAGTGATCTCAGCCCACACCACCTGGGCTCACGTGGGAAAACGCTTCTGAGTGTCACAGCATTTCAGGCTCTTCTGCGAAAAGAGAGTTTGTCGTTTTTGACAACACCTCAGAGGCCAGGACTAGAAAACAAAAGCATAAAAGATGGTCATCACCCTGCCAGGGCTCCACGTTATGCTGAGGGATGGAGACAGAACAGGGCAGGTGGGTCGGTTCCTGTCTGGGGCACTGCAAATGAAAGAGCTGGGCAAGAGTTAAATCAGAGCACGGCCACAGTAAATACCAGGCAGGTGTTTATTATGGTGACATGCAACAAGGAAATCCTCTGCCTGGGCGGCTGAGGAAGGAGCCTCCCCTGGAATAAGCAAATACAATAAATGCAGGCAAAGATGGTTTTGCAACAGGCCAGTGGGGGCAGAGGCTGGGAGTGCACTGCCACTGCCACCACCACTGCCGCTGCTCCCAGGGCTGCTGTGCCATGACACAGCACCTTACTGGCCTGACAAGTGCGGCTGGGCCACGATTAACCTGCAGACTAATCACCATTCTGAGCACACCACTGTCTGCTCCGTGCCTTTGGGGGCTGGAGGAGAAGGTCCTTCCTGTGGAGGAGCAGCAAGGTGCTCAGACGTGCCCAGTGTCCCTGCCTGTCCCCTCCTAGGCAAGTGGGAACCACCAGCATATGGCCTGCCTGCTCCCTGCCCGCTCCCTGCCCTGACCCAGGCCCATGGCTCTGTGGCCAGCAGCATCCTGCCCAGATCCAGGCACCGACCTGGACCTAGAAACAACATCCGGATGCAGGAGCAGAACTTCACAACACTCTATAAGAGTATCATATTTTGTTCAAGTTCTTTGCCTGGGCTTGGTCAGGCTTGGGACCCCCTCTCTCAGACCTGATGAGCAGGTACCAGCCCAAACAGGGAGGGTCCTCTGCTTTTCTTATGTGTCATAGTCATTGCTTTACCTACCGCAGCCATGGGCACCATTCTTTCCTGTGTAAAGCACGAGGGTAAGCTGAGTCCATCAAAAATGCCATCATTATCTTCCATTTCACTGCTCACAGCTCGCTAATATTCTAGGGAAAAGAACCTTCTTGTGGAGTTAATTTAACAGTTTTGTATTTGACCAGAGCTGTTCAGGTTATTCATCACAAGTGACTTTAGTGCACCATGGGTGATTGAGCCATCTCCTGTGCAAGAGCTGTTGGAGGCACAGGAGGTGCTGGAGGTGAGGGAGACGTTGGAGATGATGAAGGTGATGGAGGCACTGGAGATGTTGGAGGCAGGGAGCGAGGGTGGGTGCTGCTACAGCCAGCATGACCTGCTATCAGCTCTGCGCTGCTCCTGCCTCAGTTTCCCTCTGTGGCCACCTGGGCCCAGAAGGGATTTAGCATGATTTCCTGCACTGGCACATGGTGCCCTGCCCTCAGCACCAGCTAACGCACGGTGAGGAATGAATTCTGCCGGCCAGAGGGAGGAATTTGCTGGGGGAAGTGCTGTCATTATGACATTTCATTTTATCCAAAATTAGGGTGAGAACTGGAGACACTGAGTAGTTTCACAAGATTTCAGCTCAGGCAACAGCTAAATGAGCTGTCCCAACATTCTGAAATCCCAGCGTGAAACTCTAATTTGAAATCTTTCATTTCAAAATGCCATTTTAGAAGCACCATTTAGGGAAAGCTGTACCCTCCCGCTGAAACAATTCCAGGGAGAAATGTTTCAAACGACTTCAGTACTGAATATGTAGGAGCTAAATACATAATTACTAATTTGCCTGTGCAGAAGTGTGCTGTTCTGCGTCTGAAGAGCTGCTATTTCTCATCTCTCTTCCATAAAGTCCTGCGTAGAAAACGTAAATTGTGGGGAGATGTGGATGGGTGCTATCAGAGAAACCCAATCTGAAATTCAAATGAATGCTCACAAACACCAACTGTGTCCTTTTTAATCAGCTCCTATTGCAAGCTTAATTTGTATTGATCGTGAACCTCTAAAGCTGGAGATTAATATCAGCCAGTGACTACAAACTGTGTGGCTCCTGTTTGCAAACAGCTGCTTTTCACTTACAAATTGGTGGATTTTCATGTCTTTGAGGGTAAAAAAATATTTGGGAGTATTCTGGTATATGGGATATCCCAGAATATTCTGGAATAAAGCACTGGAGCAAATAGGCTGCAGTCTGTTTCTGCTTGTGCCAGAGCTAGTTGGTCCCACCCAGGGAGGATGCCTGGCAGATGACGTGACCCCCCAGGAGCAGAGCGTTCAGGCGCTGCTGGCAGCGGGCTGGGGCAATGCCCATGGCAGGGTGCAGGGGTACGGGGGGCCAGGCAGTGGGTGACACCTTGAGAGAGTACCCGTGTCCCCCGGCAGCCGTTCGGGGGCAAGCAGGGGACGGGCTCTCCCTGCCCGACTGGTTTGCAACCAGCACGGCAAGTTGTTCTACCTCTTCCTGCAAATGAGCTCACCTGGACAAACAGCATTAAATGTGTTTGATGTTCCCGCTCTCAGACACCCTGTTTGCTTCCTCTATGCTCAAGCCCAGAAGAAACAAGAAAATAGGAGCAAAAAATGCCAGATTAATCAATCTTCACAATCTGCACCGTGTTCTCAGCGGTGATCAGAGCCTGTCACCTTCAGCTGCCTCTTTACAGGGGGTGTCTGGGGGGGAGACTTTGCCAGGCCCCGATCCCTGGGTGCGTTGCTGGAAATGAACCCAGTGAGCCTCTCGGAACACAGCACCTGGGATGAAAAAGGGCTGCAGGCAAGGAGAGCCAGGGGGGCTGCCTCTGCTGAAGGGCATCTTATCACCGTGCATGGGGTGACGGAGGGACGGGGGAGACACTGACAACGCCACTGAACACGAGAAATTTCTGCAGGGTCCTCTGCTTCATCTTGATGTTTGCTGCCTTGCTGCATTAGTAAAAGATGGTGTTTCCTTGGAGGTTTTTGTTCGTGTAGCTTTTTGTTTCTTTTTGTTCTGGTAGCTGTCCTCACCTTGCTCAGCTGTCTGACTGCACTTCTCGCCAAAAAAAAATTTTGATTTCAAACATAATCAATAGGAAGTATCAGTCCGTACAGTCCAAGGTGCATTGCTTTCAGGCAACCACTCATAAATATTCATTAGAGAATTAAAGAGCTATTAACAAGGGTAACTGTTGAGGAGCATTCACTAACTGTCTTCCACAAGAAATGAAATTTGCATTTTTCAGTGTGGAAATGGACTTGGTGAAATGGCACCTTGCATGGCAATAAACCATGAGATAAAACCTGGTGTGAAGGCAAGAAACACCCATTTCTGACACAAAGGGCACTGTGGATTGTGCCAGGGAGCCTGGCCATGGAGCTGGCAGAAGACTTTTCCTGTCCCTCACTCCAGGGAAGCCCGGCCGTGGAGCTGGCAGAAGACTCCTCTGACCCTGACTTGCCCCATCCTGCCCCGGCGCGTTCCCTGGCCCCAGCACCCTGACCCACCTCTCCCCATGCTGCAGCCACACTCACGCTCCTCTTTTCAGTAACTGTGATTCATCCTCATTTGCATGTCATGGTCACTGCCTCCACATTTCCTCTAATTAATTCCCCAGAAAGACGCTTCACCCTGCAGTGCTGTATTTCAGGTTTGTTCACTTTTCTGCCCAGCGCTGTGCAGGGCTGTGCAGGCTGGGGCTCAGGACCCCCTCTCCCAGGGCACGCAGGGGCTTTTAGGGCTGTCTTGCCCCCAGACCCAGCAGGAGCTATCATATCAGTGACACCCACTGGTCCCTTGTGTCACCCCTAAGAGGCAGGTCGGGGTTCCATGGATTTTATCTAAGGAATCCTGGCAAGGCAGGGTCTGGGAGGAGAACAGGAGGAAATCCATCACTCTGGGGCCACTGAAAGCAAATGGAGAGGGTGGGCTGTGCGGCTGAGGTCTGCACACCGGGCACTGCAGAAACCTCCCCGAGCACCGGCCGTGCCCACGGTGCCATGCAACACCAACGAGACCTGCTGCGAAGCCGGTAATTTTCCTAGGAGTGCAGCAAATGGAAGTGCATAAGGGAATCCCAGGGGAGGATCTATTATGTAAAGCAATTATTTCTCAGCCTGAAAGGCAAGACAGTAATCGCATCCCCTAATGCCTCTCCTAAAGCATAACATTTGCTCTTTGGCATCTGTAAAGTAGTGGCATCTGAAAACGGGGAACCCAGAGCAGCCCGAGGTTCCCCCGCCTGGGCTCATGCAGAATACCGGAGTTTTACCGGGATGAGGGCAGCCGTGGGGCCAGCAGGGCTCCCGGACCCTCCCCGCTCCGGCCGTGGCCCCGGGTCAGTGACCAGCAGTGGGTCCAGTAGGGGTCTGCTGCTCTGCTCAGAAACAGCCATGCATCGGGGCCCTGGGGAATATGTGAATATTGATGGTCCTCCTCCTCACAGATGGGTGACAGAGAAGCATCAATGCACATACACTGCGGCCCAATTTGTGTCGCTGTGCAGTTTTTTCAAGGATAAGTTTCAAGCCAATGTGCTCTCGGGGTAGACCTCCCCAGGGGAAGACTAGGTCAAAGCCCTGGGACAAATGCTGGCAGCAAACAGGATCCGGAGTTTCTCTGAAGTCACAAAAGCTAAGGAACATTTTCTGACTTTCAGGAATGAATCATGATTTTTACGTTTTTGGGTCAGACCGGTTTAGTTAGTCACCGGCCTGGCAGCAGTGGCAGATTGAACTTCTAGAGCCTTTGGCTCTCACTTCAAAATCCAGATGTTGAAACTTCATCCCCGAGTTACACATCTGACCTACAGAGCTCCTGGTTTTTCTGTCTCTGAGGATGATGTTCATCTCTCTCTGGTTTTAGCTGGCAGAAGAACCTGAGGCTCAGGGTGATGTTCTGCTCTGCCCCAGGGGATGCTGTGGGACACCCCGTCAGGGCAGAGGTTACTCCTTCGCCAGAGGCTGCTGCGGGCGGTGCGCTGGCCCCCACCTCGCTGCCCCCACCTCACTGCACAGCACAGACACTAGGGTTAAACTGAACCTGAGGAAAGGTGCCGTCCAGAGTTAGCTTGACTGAATAGAAGGCTTTAGAGAAATATGCGCCAAAGACATTGAAAGTAGACAGTAAGTATTTTTCCAATGTATGCCACAAGTCTCTCCGTCAGCAGCAGGGACACTGGGAATTGGGGGGGACACAGTGCTTCCAGTGCCCGGCGCAGCTCATTTCAGATGAGGACATTTCAATAATAATTCCCCAGGCATAAATACCCACCGTGTATGTGACTTTGCCATGTAGAATCCTGACACTGCCATCACCATTAGATGGAATTCATGGAATGTTGGGGTGCTCAGAGTGATTTATTCCATTCTTTGGCTGCGCAGGCAGCAATGCCAGAGAGAGTCCATGCTTTGAAGCGAAAGGCAAGACTGAGAAAACTCACTACATTTAAAAGTCTTCATTGCCCCAGATGTCATAGATTTTGTCCCTGAACAAACCCCTGAATGTCAGTAGATACTAATAGCCTTTATTTGTGAAAAATTTATGCAAACTCTATAGCCAAACCAATCACCTTTTTTTCTTCTGTAAATAAAAGTGGGAATTGAAATCTTTTCACGGTGATTAATGCTAAGTCTGCTTGACGCTGCATGTTAAGTGAAACATCTAGGAATATGTGGCCTCTTTGGTTTTCTCCTTCCTCCTGCTGCTGGAATTTGCAGAAATAGTTTTTGACGTCCCAGAGCAGAGGCAGCGAGGAGCCAGCACTGGGGTGCTGGGACACCCCTGCCAAACAAATGCATTTCTGCTTTCGAAAGCGAGAAGGCAAAGACACCAGAACTATTTACACAATAGAGAAGGGAGGGGAATATCTCCATCATCAACTAGTAATTTTTCCAGACAAAGAAGTCTTTTCTGTAGCGCAGTAATCCTCTTATGCATGAGCCATATATAATTGACACTTCTCAATTATACACCTACAGAAGCAGAAGGGTAGTTCTTGTTTAGCTAGTTTTCAAGCCAGTGAGTCAGCTTTCCACATTTTCCATTACTCCACACCTTACGTATTGCTAATGCCTCTGATAGGAAATTACACACACTCTAATTACAGCACGCCGGGCCTGTCTGCACAGCACCACCCCCCGCCAGGCTGCTCAAGCAGCCCAGCATCAGTGAAAATTCCTCCGCATTATTGAGGCATGACCTCCCTGTCCAGAGACCAGCCTCAGTCTCCCCTCAGCTGTGATTTTCCATTTCCTCCCTGGGCAACTCTTGCACAATGACCCTGGCACAGCTCGGTCTCTGCGACGGCATTTGCACCATCCAGGCCCTTCCTGGTGCTTGGAGGCAAGCGCGGAGCATCGTCTCCTGCTGCCCCTGGGGCAGCTGGTGTCCCCGCTGGTGGTGACATCCCCAGCTCAAGGACCGGTCTCAAGCCCCGGTGTCCCTGCCCAGGATGGCAGAAAACAGATCAGGAACCAGGAAATCCATGGCACCTGGATTTCTCATGGGCACCAGTGCAGCCCGCTGACAACACGGTTCGAGCACGGGACTGATGCTGGGAAAATGTACACTGAGAAGGCAAAAATTAATTTCTGTATGTGTGTTACTGGCAGTTTAAACAAATAAGTAAAGTTGGTACAACTGAACTGGGAGATAGTCCTAATGAATGTTCTGTGCTCTGTGAAATGAGCTCTGTCAGTGTTGGTAAAAGCCACTGAAATGGCTTATTCACCGCCTTCCCAGCCCTGCACACACACACACACAGAGCTGAGCTCTGCTTTCATCAGAGGGTTTATACACGTTGCTTCTATCATCAGCAGAAACCAAGGGACTCGTTGCTTTTAAAGGCACTGAGCTGCACTGTGTGAAACAGACCCATGTTGGCTTAAGGAGCCCAGGGTTTATTTTTAGACCCATTTATATGTCTCTCATTTAATCTCTCCTTGTTTAATCTGTTTTTACACTCTGTTCTGTCACTAGCAATAGGCAAAAAAATAATCAGTTTTAAAAAACCCCATCCCCAAACCCCAACACGGTGAGCTATTGACCACAGCAAGAGCGAATGTAGACACAGAGGAAACTATTTATAGCTCAGATAAACAGGCAGAGATTTTGCTTAACGAAAGGAAACGGAAAAATAGCACTCAGACATAGACCTTGAACACGTTGCCCTTGCCTGTGCTGGGGAAGGCTGGTGGCTCCCCATGCCCCTGCCAGCCCACGGGGACAAGGATGGGGGTGGGGACGCTGCAGCCAGCGCTGGGTGCCAGCCGGGGTCCAGGGCGTTTCTGGTTTCACACAAATGCTGAGTAGGAATTGTGGTTTTGTCCTAAAAACTGAACAGGAGAAGAGTGTGATGCCCTGCCGCAGCCTGCTGAGCACCACTGCTGTGGGGTTCACAGGGCAGAAAGCTCCAACCTGCCCTCGACTGGGAGCAGGGGAGGATGGGGAGGATGCTCGGGGCACTGCTTGGCCAGGCTGGCAGGAACAAAGGTATTTATTTGGAAAATGAAACATCCCGAGCACAACTCTGTGTCATGTTAACTTTCAACAACCCTAAACACATTAAGTAGAACTAATCCCACAAAGTTTTCCAGGGAGAAGGAAGAAGCAGCAAATATGTCTCAGCCAGGGGTTTCCCTCAGTTTTGGTCCCCTAAAGCTTCTGGAGTTCAGGGTTTTTATTTAATGCCCAGTTTTGCATCACAGTGGCCCAAAACCCCACCTGCACCGTCCCTCCCCATTGCGCGGATTGCTCCTCTCTCCAGTGGCACCACCGAAAATGAGCTGGCAGCGTTCCCGTTTTCCTGCCTGCTTGAACCCGGCACGAGTCAAGTCAGAAGGTTAATCCCTGAATTTCAAACCCCAGGAATAGAACTGCACTAATGCTTTCCTGTAGATTTGCTAATTTGATTTTTCTTTTCCTGAGACATCAAAGCCCAACCTCCAGAGGAGAACTTCCTAATCAGCAAAGAGAAAAGGAAGTCACTTAGTGGGAAGGATGTAGACATACCAAAGGGAAACAGTTCCATATTCTTTTCATAGCTATGAAAAACAACTTTAAAGAGTGAGTCCTCTAAAATCTATTTTTATTGCAAAGAAATGGAGCTTTGGGACCCTTCTGTGTAGTTGTCTTGTTCTCTGTACCTACAAGCGAGAACATCAATGCAATGAGGTGAACTGGAACATCTTTTCCTTGTTCAAAACATTTTACATTATTGATCAGAAGAGGAAGAAGGAGGTCAGGAAGAAACAAGCCCTCGTGAAGAGTGCAAGGTCAACCCTTGGATTATATCTCCTGAGCACTGAGCCAGTCCTGCAGCTTCTGCATGGCCTCTGAATAGTTTTGAACTCCCTGACTCCAAAGAAATCCAAGATCAGTCCCCCAGGATCGCATCGTTACACACACAAGCTGCAGCACACAGCAAAGGGTTGGCCAGAGGAGCCTCTGGTGGAAACCACAACTTAATTATATAATAAATGATTTTAAAAATGTATATGGCAGATCAGTATAAGACCCTTTCCCTGCTAACAAACATCTGCCTCCGCTATGGACAAGTTAGGCCAGCTGCTGGTTGGGTCTTTTTACAATTACCCAACAATTTTTGCCTGAGTATCCTGCGAATGCGGGGACTGCCAGAAGGTTGCAGATATGGTCCAACACCTGAATTTTAGCACCAACTAAAGCTCTCATCATAGCCACGGGAAAGAGAAATAAAGAGCCCTGGGGCCTCTCCAATGACAGAAGCGTGGCCAAGCGGCTTGTTACAGCATTAGCTGGGCAGAGGAGCCAGGGAAGGGGCTGGAGCAGCTCCACAGGCGCTCCTTCCCCAGCTGGCCATGGCAGAAAGCAGGAAAAATCATCAAACCTAGTTCCATTTTCTAGTGGTCATAACAAGCCCATTTTCCAGTTTTCTGCAGTATTTTATTCCCCTGGATTTTATCTAATAATTTTAAAAACTATTACAGATTCAAAAGCTGGCCTGCTGGCAAAACAGCCTCAGAGTGTGTGGAGGGCTGTGTCCCCTAGGGATGGCCATCTCCTGCCCCAGCCCCATGCCCCTGGGGGTGGTGGCCATGCACACCCCAAGAGAGACCCGGGGATGCTCAGCACCGTGTGAACCCCGGCTGTGCATCACTCCTGACTGCTCCCAAAAGTCATCCTTCCCTCTTCCTGCTGCTTGGTTAGAGTTGGAAGGGACCTTAAAGATCATGCTTGCCTCCCCCTCTCTCTCTGCGGGGGCCCGCATACTTGCCCACGTCCTTCTCCTGTCCCACACAGCCCCCAGCTCTCCCAGTGTCACCACCCTAATGGGCCACCAGCCACCCAGGGGTTGGCTCTCGCAGTGCCATCCCCCAGGCACGGCACTGAATTCCCAGGCTGTCATCTGCTCAGCAGCTGGCAGCAGCACCATTATCTTCAGCCAGAGGTGTGGGGACATAACATCTAGCTCTTCTTTTATGGTGTCAGTTTTCAAAGACTGAGTTAAGGCAGAGTAATTTAAATCAGTGGGCAGATTGGGGCTGTTTGCAGCAGGGTCGAAAACCCGTATGAGTTCGGAGGCACCACCACGACCTGCTGGAAATGACAGAGCTGCTGCTGGGGTGCCGTGGCCGGTGCAGTTTAACCACGCTCTGCCAGCACATCCACTTCAGCGGGTGTTGGAGTGGCTTGTAACCCAAAATGCAGGAGGACAAGGGGACAGTGACTACAGGAAAGTAATTTAACAGAAAATGAAAATGTTTCCAAAGCAGAAGGTTCAGCTGCACAGCACCGTGTAGTTAATTACAGAGGGGTGACATCCATTGCTGCTCATTTCATGGCAGTATCATCTCCACTGCTTTTAATAGGCTTTAAGACAAATTTCCACAGAAGTCCTAAAGTTTCTTTGCCAGGCTGGCTCAGGTGAATGCTTATTCCAAACACAAGATATAGCTGTCTAAATTGCACATTATCTAGTGACTCACAAGAAAAACTGTTAACAGTGAGGGATGGCTAAGAAAATAATTACAAGAAATCCTGTAAATTGGAAAAATCAGGGGACACTCCCAGCATCAATCTGGAGGCCTAAACTGGATCTCAGTCTCCCTGGCTCTGGTTGAAGGGGGGTAGTAGCGGGCACAGGGTGCAGGGCCTGACCCTGCAATGGGGCAGAGGCAGCAGGGCACCAGAGACCCTGCCAGGGACTCCGTCCCCTCCAGCCACGCAGGGCAGCACTCCTGGCTGGAGGCACAAGTGTTTTCACTATTTGAAACCCAAAGTTGTGTTTAATTTAGGAAGTTTCAAGACACTCGGCCTGATGGTCAGCAATTGCAGCGGTAGGGAATGTGTTTGGGATATTCCCCGGGCGTCCCGGTTGCAGCGTGAGCTCAGTCCTGGTGATTTCAGCCTGGCCATTGCGGCAGGGCTGAGCTGGCCACCAGCCACGCTGAGCAGGCTGCTGAATTCCCAAACCTCCCTCTGATTTACCAAAATCTCTCCCAACAATACATAAACTGGAGCTTCCCCGGGTGTCTCCTGTCCGTCTGTCACCCTTCACACTGGGTGACATAACAGTGTGGTGCTAAAAATACACAAGAAGCCAAAGAGCTGACAGATCATGAGATGCTCGTTCAAACACTCTCCTCTTAAATTGCTGTCTTTAAAGTGAGTGTCCCCTCCAAGGTCTAAAATGTGTACCCCAGCATCAGGAGCAGCCTCAGATGTCACTGAAGCCACCAGGCCAGCCATGACTGAGCATCAGTGTCCCACCCCACAGGAAAGGCAATGCCATGCACAGGGAAAGGGGAGGAGAAGAGCCCCCACAGCTGGGGACACTGCGAGAAGGCAATACAACACAACCTCCTTTGCTCGGGTAGGAGCACTCACTAGAGCAATTATGCATTTAACATCTCTGCTTTGGNTCATCCTTTTCTGTAACAAAAATAATGACTTCACTAAAAGTAGAATACGCTGTCTTTTCCTCTGTTGGGAAAGTACCATTTAGATTCCAGCTGCTTCCCGAGCCAGCAAAAGGAGACTTTCCCGGCACAGGCGCGGGTTCAGGAGGGAGGGAAGGGGGATGTTTCCCTTAGGCGGGTGCAGAGGCTGCTCCAGGATGCGCTGAGCAGCACACAGCTCCCCAGCAATGAACACTGCGAGCTGAGNTTCAAACACTCTCCTCTTAAATTGCTGTCTTTAAAGTGAGTGTCCCCTCCAAGGTCTAAAATGTGTACCCCAGCATCAGGAGCAGCCTCAGATGTCACTGAAGCCACCAGGCCAGCCATGACTGAGCATCAGTGTCCCACCCCACAGGAAAGGCAATGCCATGCACAGGGAAAGGGGAGGAGAAGAGCCCCCACAGCTGGGGACACTGCGAGAAGGCAATACAACACAACCTCCTTTGCTCGGGTAGGAGCACTCACTAGAGCAATTATGCATTTAACATCTCTGCTTTGGTCTCAGAAATATTTCAATGCAGTGTCAGCACAGCCCCGGGTGCCGCCACTGCCCTGTCCCGACGCTGGGGGGTTCCCCTGCAGCAGCACATCCCGCTCCTCCGGGGCCTCCTTCCACACACGGGATTAATTGCAAGAGCAGCAGCAGAGCCATGGACCAGGAACACACATTTGCTTTGGTTTCACCTCCACCTCCTTTCCCAAAAGGTGGTTTGATATGTGGCAGAGTTCTGGACATACTAAGCTATAATTTCATATATATAAGCTGGAAACCTTCACNCCAACTATTTTCCCTGGTCTTTAACCACTGCCTTCACCAAGGATTGGCTGCATTTTTCAAGTGAGCCTGTGATCTGAGCTGCCTGAGCAAGAGGAGTCAACTGGTTAGCCTTGGCTCCCCATCCCATCCCATCCCATCCCATCCCGTCCCATCCCTCCAGCATGGCCGGGGGCTGCTGAGAGCTTTGCATGGATACTCAGGTTCCGCGGGGAACCCCTCAGTCCCTCGCAGGAGGTGCTTGGTGGTCCACCATCACCATCTGGGGGGCAGAGCCTGGCCCCACACAGGGCACGATGCTGCCCTGGGCGTTTCATTGCTCAGAGCTGGCCAGAACTCACATCGCAGCAGATGTAAATGGGCACAAAATGATCCAGCCAAAGTTTTTCTTTCATTCTTGCCAACCTATTTGTTTAAGAATTCCAGAGAGATACAATCCTCTGCAAGAGGAACATTTCTTCTATTGGTTCTGAATGTACCGACCTTTCCATTTGCAGTTGGCCTCTTGGAAGATACTGCTGTTAATTATTATCATTATTGGATCATAGAAAAAGTCTTGAATTTTAACCATTAAATTTAACAGAAAAAGAAGGGGAACTCAAGACCTTGGAAAATTACGTGGATTTCCAGTGTAACACTTAAAAAGAGTAAAAAAATCTACTTAAAACCACGTTATACTCTCTGAGCTTGTTTTGATTTTTTAATTAATTTGGTTTGTCCTTGGAAATCAACAGGCCATAAAGTTCTAATTTCCACATCTTATGTGAGATACGTGAATAAAAATAATTATCAAGACCACCAGCGGGGGAGGAAATTGGGCTCACCTGCACCTGGAGCGCAGGGGACCGGCTGCCTTTTGCCGTTGTTCACCCTTACTGCCAGCACAGAGAATTAGTCACAAGGAAAGCAAACACTCCAGCATTGCATTCCCTACGCTGCTGAGTCTGATGGTTACTCTGGCTTTTATTGCTAGAAAAATCTTTCTTTTGATGTCCTTTGAAAGCATGTGTTTTAAACTACAGTGGTTTCGCTAACACTACTGGTCGGATCACACTCGCAATAGCTGAGAATCCTCAGATTTAATTCCAGGCTTCAAGAGAAACTTCCATTGCAAACTGATGAGCTTTCAGCAAGATAGATCTGGAAACTCTCTAGTAAGGATCAAGATCTGCAACTTTCCCCCTAGGCCTTCAATACTCTCATACGTCTCAGCAGATGTGCAATATTTAGAAGTAGCTGTTGCTGCCACTGAAAATAAAACCCACAGTGTGTCTGGCCATTGCTAAATATAACACCTGATGGAAATGGGCACCAAATGGTGGTTATGGCAAGGGACAAAACCAAGAGACAAATAAACCTTATCCATAAATAAACAAATAAGTAAATAGAAGGTAGCCACCTTCCTTTTCCAAGTTCCCACAGACTATTTCATTCAATAGGCATTTCTGTGTGTGGCTGCAAAATTTGCAGAGAAAACAACAAAGATACTAAGCACCCTGTTATGCAGAGGGAGGGATAAGCCACGCTGAGCCCTCCATCTGTGTATCCCTGTCACACACAGCTGCTGTCCTCTCCATCGCTGGGTTTGCTGGTGGGGAAAGTGATCGTAGAGCCCCATTCAACCTGACCTGGGGTGGGGCATTCCCCACCTCTCTGGGCAACCTAGGCCATGGTGTCACCACCTTATATCCAGTGTCTCCTCATACCTCATCTCTATCTCCCCTCTTTCAGTGTCCAGTGATTCTCCCTCATCCTATGGTTCCTCTCCCTCATCATGAGTCCCTCCCCCTCTCTCCTGGAGCCTCTTTAGGGACTGGAAGGGGCTCTGAGGTCTCCCTGGAGCCTTCTCTTCTCCAGGCTGAGCCCCCCAACTCTCTCAGCCTGTCCTCCGAGCAGAGGGGCTCCAGCCCTCCCAGCATCTCCATGGCCTCCTCTGGCCCCGCTCCAGCAGGTCCATGTCTTTCTGATGCTGGTGGCCCCTGAGCTGGAAGCAGCACTGGGGGGTGGGAAATGGGTCCGAGTGGAGCAGAGGTGCAGAAGACCCCCCCTTACCCTTCTGCCCACGCTGCTGGGGATGCAGCCCAGGCTGCAGGGACCATCTGTGCTGCCAGCGCACACTGCCAGCTCACGGCCGGCTTTGCACCCATCCTCCCTTACCTGATATAATTTCCAGTTTACCCGGGGCAGCTGAGGCACAGGGACATTCAGTGATCACCACCATCAGATGCTAAAAGCCATCAATGGCACTTACAGAGTGTCTGTCATCAAATATTGCGGCACCTGGTCCCTGCCTGCAGCGGGGAGCACTGGCCAGGAAACCTACCCCAGCCAACCAGCCCTCTCCTCTCCTTTCATTAGTGCTCATTAGGAGGGTTTGCAATGGCCCGTGGGGAGTCCTGCCAGCTGGATGTGGTATTTCTATATCACAAATATAGCACCCACACATACAGACACATACAAGATGACCACAACATTTATCACCAACAATCACCCGCCTTGGGGATCTCCCATCCAGGGGAAAAGAAACGGGCCGTGCAGAGTCACAGCACAGCTTCTGCACACACACACCCCCCCAGTGCTCCCCACAGCTCACCTTCAATTCACAAACACCCTCAGATGGACAAAAAGGAAACAGAAAGGGCTCTGGGAAACCAAGCTCTGCACGTCTCAGGAGGCTGAAGGCTTCCCCACCACCCTGCTACAAACCAGCCTGAGGGGTCCTCTGGCAGAGGTCAGAGGGTACCAGTACTTTTCAAGGAGCCCTTATGCATTAGTTCAGGACCCCAGCAATGGTGAAGCACAGGCAAGTGCTCTGAATGCTTGTTCCTTGCCAGCTTTCTCCCAAGTACATTTTCAAGCCACTTCTGTGCTATATATGTCCATTATATACCGTATTAATGAGGTCTTCCCCAACCCTCCCTTTGAAGGGCTCCTCTAGCAAGCACAGAAATACTGAATTGTTGTGGCAGCAGAGACCTTGCAGCTCTCCTAGGGGCTGGTGCTTAGTGCTCAGCTTCCTTTGGGGCATTAGCAGCACCAGGTGCTCCCGAAGGCACAACTTCTGGGGGTCTCACAACCCCTGCCTAGCTCTTTCTCTGTCATCAGGGTGTTTCGCCAAACCCAGGTGCCATCATCCCCCGTCACAGCCTGCATTTGAGAGAAAACACCCCCCCAAAACCTGGTTTTGCATATTAGACACACTCATGCTGCATATGGGAACAGATGGGGGCTGTTCTTTGGAAGAAAGACAATTTCCCTGCCCTTGACTCTTTCTTAACCAGCCGCAGGCATGTGGAGGGTGTTCTGGAGGAGGCAGCTGCTGTGTGTTCGGAGGAGCTGGTGTTTCCTGGGAATGCTGCTGCGGAGTAATGACCCCCCCGCTGGCAGAGACCATCCTCCATTCCTCCCTCATCCCCTGGAGAGCCACTCTCCCTCCTCCTTCAGCCCCTCTGTGCTGCCTCCCTCAAGGCTTCATCCTCCCCTCTGAATCCTGCCCTGCTTTTAGGTGCCTGACAGCCGCCCAAGGCTTGGTCCCCCCTGAAAAGCACAGGGGACTCGGTGGGTGTCTCTCCAGAGCAAACTATCCCACACGAATGGGCTTTCCCTGCCTTTTGGGATGGGGTCTGTGTGAGATGAAGGAAGGGGACAGGCAGAGAGGGGCCAGTTGGGGTTCAGGTGACCTTCACTGCCAGGAGAGCAAGCACATCTGCAGAGAGCGGGACAGCTCTGATGGAGGGGGCGAGCAGTGGAACTGCCCTCGGCAGGATGGCTTTTGGCATTTCCAGGGACACGGGACCACTCCTGCCCTCCGGTTTTTGAAACAAAAGTATTTCCCAGGGTGGCTCATCCCCCCCGCTGTCCCGAGAGGAGACGGAGGGAGCCTCGGGTACAGGCGGGTTCTTTTCTCCCTGGGCTGCACTTCCAGAGCTGTCGAGTCTTGCACAGAATGCTTGCTCCTCCCAAATGGATTTAAGGCACTGAAGTATAATAGGTGCTAACAAAAAGCAGTGTGTTTAAACAATCTGACTATAAATCTCTTCTGCTTCCAATTGCTCAGATTTCATCCCCTGTCATTATTATTTATGGTTTTCTACACTGAGTTCCTGGACAGATGAAACCTCAACATCTAATGGAAGAAAACAAGGAGGGGGAAAAAAAAAAAGGCAGTAGAAAATAAATTTAAAAAAATCCTTGAATTCTCGACAGTCCAGGAGGAATACAAGCATGTGCCCATTTTCATCACCCTGGCAAGGCACCCTGCCCCATCAGCGAGCGGCTCAAGCCCACGCAACACCCCCTCTGCCACTGGGGATGGGTTCCCACCTCCTGCCCGGCCTGTCCGTCAGTTCCTTTGTCCATCGGGACAGAGCAGTGAGCCAGCCCCAAGCACACACCGTGCTGCCAGACAGCCCTGAGATAAGGACACCCCGCAAATAAATAAAAGCAGACAAAGGCTTCCTGTTCTGACAGTGCACTTCGTCCGTGGCAGGGAGAATCCGGGGTGCCAGGGCTGGGGGAGGGCAGTGACCCCCAGCCAGCACGTAGGGAGCTGCCTGTGGGGAGGGCAGCTGCGGGAATGCCAACCAGAAAAGTATTTTCATTTTGAAGGAGATGGTAAACCACTACCTGGATTCTTTCAGAGTAAATCTTGGGGATGCTGGTGCAGAGAATTGTCTTCCCCCCTCCTCTCCCAATCCTTTTATTAAGCCTAAGAAATGTGCTCATCAGTGCTGACAGGGAGGGTGACACAGACAGACGATGCATTAACTGCCAGGCATGTGTCACCCCTCAGCTTCAGCTCCAGCAGAGACCAGTCCTTACACATGGTCCTAAATTCCCCTTTGTTGACAAAGAGCTGCCCCCTTGGAAACATCCGGCAAAGATTTCCAGATGTCCAGGGTCAAGTCCAAAGGAGAAACACATCCACCACAGACCTTGGTAGATACCGTGTCCTTGACCACGGCCTTAAGGAATCACTTCATGCCATTGACTTATCAATGAAACACAATCTATGTTTTGAAATGTTAGCCATAAATAGCTGACTTATTTTTAAACTTGATTTCCTTTCCTGTGCTAGATATGAATACTGTACTAACTCAACTGCATTCATTTCCTTTGTTTGCAAATAAACCACTAGTAAAGGTGGTTTATTTGCAAAGAGTAAATAGTAAAGGGTCTGTTTGGAGATGATGATTCATTTTTGCTGGTTTAAGCACGAGTGCTGCACGGAGACCCTGACTGCGCTCTGGCTTCTGTTAGTGCTGCCACAAAGGAAAGGGAAGAGTTTCTGCTGGAGGGTAACTCCTGCACTGGTCAACACGTTATTAATACCTCCAGTGTCTGGGTAAGGAAACATCTCCCTCTCTTCACCTCCAGACAGAAAGCACCTCAGCTTCTTTCGCTGAGTGAGAAACTCAGGGCTGATGTGAGCCAGGGCTTGTGCGAGCCATGGTTCAGTGCTCACTGTGTCCCTTTCCTTCCTCATTATCTAGTGTGAACGTGAGACTCAAAATAAAGTGATTAAGAAAGGCAAGCTGGAGAAATTAGGACCTCATTAGGTCTGTCCAGAGTTTAAAGTGCATTTTCACAGAACAGTAGCTTCTGTTCTGCAGAGGGAGAGGCGCCCTGCTCCCTGTCGGGGTGAGGTCTGATTGCTCTGGGAGGGGTGAGGTCTCGCCGTGTCTGGGGGTGACTCAGCCGAGCCTCCCCGCACCCCTGCAGGCAGCACGGCCCTGGCTCAGCACCAGCGGGGCTGCCCCCTCCTCACATGCAGCCCCCTAGGCCTCGGGAGGGGTTTAGAGCACCCGCCCAGGGAGCTCGGGTGGCAGCAGGGTATGATGACCTGCCCCAGGATGTCTTGGGATGCTGCAGAAGGAACAAGGGGGTGGTTGTCCCACGGAGCCGCAGAGACAGCCTGGGCATTCCTGGGGAAAAAAAGCACCTTCATGACTCCCGCTTGGCTCTGCTCGCCAGTCCCTGTGCCACCCCAGCACAGGCTGTGCCACAAGCCACTGTGAAGAGCAAAGACCAAACCCCAGTAAGCCACAGAGAAACACCTGGGACAGTCCCAGCTACAGATTCCTGGGCTGCCCCCGTCGCTTGTTTGCAGAGCTCCTTCTTTCGGTGTGTCTCAGAGGAGCCCTTGGGAGCTCACAAAGCCAGATTATACCAGAGCAAGAGGATTTCCAATCAAGGCACATCATGAAGGATGTTCTGCCAGCAGCTTATGTGCCTATAATCTGCCTAGCTCGTCAGCGTGAACCACCTAATTACAGACAGGGCAATCCCAAAATGGGCAGGAGCCAGAAGAGGATGTTTTCTTTACTGTTTCAATACCACATGGAGAAGCTGTGGCTGCCCCGTCCCTGGAGGGGTTCAAGGCCAGGCTGGATGGGACATGGAGCAACCTGGTGCAGTGGGAGGTGTCCCTGCCCAGGGCAGGCACTGGGGGGGCTTTAAGCTCCCTTCCTTCCCAAACTATTCTGTGATTCTATGATTCTATGACACCTTTGCACTATCCTACACCACCTGTGGTCACTGGCTCCATCACAGGCGACTGAAAAATCCCCCTAAAATCTATGAGTCACCAGGCCACCCTGTAAGACACATCCCCAAACCCAAAATTGCAGTGGGATATAACACACCCCTGCCTGGTGGGAAGCTGCCGCCCTGCGAGGTGCCCATCCATCACCACCGATAACCATGTGTGAGCCTGGCATTGGGGGCTGCCTGGCAGCTCCCCTGCCCTGGGAGGCAGAAGGCTCCCAGCTTGTTTCTCATTGTGATTTATGGAAGAGAACGGTTCTTTTCAGGAACTATGACTTAAAAACCTGTGATTTCTGAAAACTCCATGTGTGCTCCTGCTCTCCTTGCCCAGGGGTGGGTTCCAACAGGGTTTCTCCGCTGCTGGCTGCCAGCCCCATCCCTGTCCCCGTGAGGGAGCTGCCCAAGGGAGGGACAGGGACCGGGGATACACGTGGAGCAGTAGCTTACATCCATCCATTTACCATGCTCACCGAGCAACAGCGTCTAAATTTAGTTCTCCATCTAATACCCACTTTGGTGTAAGTGTCAGCTTTCCCCAGCTGCGGGCCAAAGGCTCCTGCAAGGACCCCCGAGGGCCAGCACTCCCCGCCTTGTCCTGTCCCATCCCCAGTGAGAGGTTTGTTGGGGAAGTTGCTTGGGTAGCACCAATAAAAACCCCAGAGAAGCAACAGGAAGCTGCCGCAGCGCTTTGAGGAACCCCCTCCCTGCAAACAGAGAGGCTCTAGCAGCAAAACACAGGTGGGGGTTTCTGCAGTGGGGGTTATTTTTGCGTTGTGTGTGCTGTGGGGGAAGCTCCCTCCCTGCCCACCCCTCAAAACAGCAACGAGAACAGCCCCCCTGGTGCTGCTGCTTGGAATTTCAACATCTTACTGAATTTTCCCCCTCAGTCCCACCATCCAGAGCAAAACCCCCTGCCTCACACAGACATGTTAACTTCTAACTTCCATATCCGAGGAGAAGGAAAGGAGACTCAAGCCCATCAAAGGGAAACACTAAGGCCACATAGAAGCCAAAAGCACATTATTTAACCAACAAGTCCCACAAGCTTGTGGTTTCTAAGCTCACTTGTATCTCAGCAGCACGCTGAGGATGGCCATGGTGGAACAGTGGGGTGGCAGCTCCAGAGGACCTTTTGGGGCACAAATGGCATTTCACAGCCTTGCTCCTGATGAGAACTTAAAAAATAAAAGCACCTGAAATCAACCCCAGAGCAGCAGGTAGGAACAGAAGTGCCCACTGAGCTGCTCCATGGCCAGCATTTATGGCATCTGTAAAGCCAGGGCTCTGGAAGTCACCAAGGAGCCAGTTTTGCCTTTATGTTGGATGTCGAACCAAAAACCCCCAACTCCCTGCAACACACCAATGAGGGGGCTTCCTCGGGGCTGGGGCGTTGGAGCCAGTCCCAGCTAGAAAGCTCTGCCTGAGGTAACTGCAAATAGCAGTGATGAATCTATTGCTGGTGCCTGCAATTATGTTGGCAAGACCTAACAAAGGGAATTAAAAAGCCCAAACAAAATGCCCCAAATCCTAAATTTCTAGTGGATGAGGAATTCATTTATCTCCTTTAAGTAGAAGCCCAGAATGACTGGAATAATAGGCTCCCTAAGTTTGTCTGGTCTTTAAGTTCTACTGCAAAAAAGATGTTTATTGACATAAGTGGCACTTTCTTCTTCTTTAAGCATTTCTGCAGCAGTGCATTAGCGATTTGATTCCTCAGAGCTGTATTTTCAGTCAATTGAGTGAGATGAGTGGTAAACTGCTACAGTAGACATTAATACGATTTTTGCAAGACTGCAGAATTGCTTTCAAATCTCATAGGGACAAGTAATTTATGAAGAGATCCCTTACAAGGTTTGGCAGCACTTTGCCATGGATGTGAGAGGGACACAGCCCCACGGCAGCCACGCTGGAGTCCCTGGTCCCAGCTGCGGGGCTGGACTCCCCATCGCGGGGGCACGGCCGGGACCTTTGCTGGCCTCACAGACACGGCTCCTTCCAGCCCCACAGCGGATGCGAGCATCATGAGCGCGTTTCCTAGACAGGAAAGCAACACAATTGTACAGGAATGTGGATCTTATTCTGTTCCTGCTGCGTGACCTCACCTCTCTGTATTTTCGGTTTCTTCAGACTCTGGGTTACCGCAGGTCGGCAGCCCTTGCCCTGCCTGGAACATCAGCCGCGTGACTTTCCTGCCCGTCCTTGGTCTGTTCCTCGTGGGGCTCCCCCCGTCCAGCAGCTGTGACTCTTTCTCCCTGTCATGGAGAAGACCAGGCGGGAGGGTTGGGAAGCACCCCCAGCTCCAACTCCAACCGAGACCCTCAGGAACAGAAATCTGGGTGACCTATTGCAGGGTGAAACCTAGCTGGAATTTTCTCCCACAGCAGGTGCAAAGTACCTCTAAAATGCATGATTATTGTACCCAGAAATCCCCACAGGATGGAATTCCAGCAGCAGAGGATGTGCATGGGCAGCACTGGGAAACAACGATATTGTTTGCTGACTTGTAGCAAAGGGAAAAACCCAAAGCCCTGCACAAAAAAATGCTTTTCTAAACAGAATGCCGCTTCCCAGAGAGATGTCAGTGGTTCATAATAAAGGAAACGCTCATGATCCTACCCAAAAAAGAGCGTGCCATAGCCAGCACTGCTGTGCAAGCAACTGATTATAATTGGCTGATCACAACTAATCCCCGGTATCTGTAACAGGAGGGGAAAAAACATCAATTACAGCTGTTAATTAATATCTGTGGTGGGAAGAACTGTTTAACCTTGAAATAAGGATGAATTAAATTTAGGCACACAGCTGCCCCTGGTGAGAGCAGCAGTAGGACCCCGCCACAGACCCTTCCCAGAAGGTGTGACCAGGATCAGTCACAGCAAAACCAACGCAGGTTTAATTGAGCCGAGCAAGTGTGAGCTTTTCTGCAGAAGAGGAGACAGCAATTGGCATGTCGGGGAGCTGCTGGCTGGCAGCAAACAGAAGGCTGTGGGGAAGCCCTGAGCACACAGCCTCTGTCCTGCCAGGATCCTCTGAGAGAAGAGGTTTGCTGCAGGAGGGCTTTCTCCTCTGTCTCCTTGGGGGCAACCCCGACACCTATCCTGTCACCTACAGCATCGCCCGGGTGCAGAAGAGCCAGGGGCCCAATGCTCGCTGTGTGCCTTGACCTGCACAGCCCTCCCAGCAGGGGACATCCTGGGGGGGACAAACCCACCTGGAGGGAAAGGCAAGCATCTGAGAAGGTAAACTCGTTAAAACTGGTGTTACATGTTGGTTCTCTGGGAGAAGAGGATTGCAGGCAGAGGCTGGGGAGTTTCTTCCCACTGGGTATCAATCTGTAAGAGTGAAGCTGTGCTAGTGTAGCTTTTACAGCCATTTGTGAGTCACTCCAAGGACTGCATTATATTGAGCAATCTTTTTTTTTTTTTTTAATTTAAAAGATTTTTTTCAGAAAGAGGTCATAAATAGAAAGGTGAAACAGATGTTTCTCAAGGCAATTCCTGCCCAGACCCCTACTCCCATTTCCTGAAATTGCTGCAATTATCATACCAAAACGTGTTTCATATGTGAGGGGCAGAGCAGCGGGGCTGAGCAGGCAGCATTTATTAGCAGCCAACAGGGTCTAGCACCAGGAAGAAAAAATGTCTTGCCTATTACAATAAACTTCATTAGTTCAAGCCACAGTGGAAACTGTCTCTTGGGAAACTGCTGATACAATTTTTGGTGCACACAAAATCATAAAAAAAAGAAAGAGAGAAAGCATTATTCCATCAGGAACGCCTGTGCTCTCCCAGGAGATGCCTCCCACCACCCAAGAAGCTCTGGCAGGGAGGAGATCCTGTGCCATGGCACAGCACCGGCCACCGGTGGCTCCTGTCACCCCTGGGTGCAGGACGTCACCATCCGTGGCACGGCTGATGCTGCTCCAGGCACAGGGACCTGGCAGCACTGCTGGGGACGGGACTGGGAGGGACTGGGTTGGTCCCTTCCCACCCAAACCATTCTGGATTCCATGATTCCCAGAGCACCCCATGGCAGAGCATGAGGTCCTGGGGTTCGGCAGCCGCCCATGGGCAGCTGGAGCTCTGCAATGGAAACCTGGCGCCGGGGACCCAGGAGGGACATGTTTCTGGCCAGGGATCTTCCAGGATATTGGGTTTGCAATCCCTTCTCATTTTCCAGCGGGAACACAGATGTTTCACAGAGAACTTGTATGATCTCGCTTTCTCAGTCACCCTTTGAGGGACTTGAGAAGAAAACATCATCGTTTGTGGAGTAAAAGCTAAAAACCACTGAATTCCCCCCAACACCATATCATGTTCGCCAATTACAGACTTTAACACTTGATGTTGCTCATAGAACCCTGTTCTCCCCAGCCACCCCTCACCAGGGCCGTGACCCCAACCACAGGATCGGAAGGGCCTGCCCAGGGAGGTGGGGGAGTCCCCATCCCTGGAGGGATTTAAGAAAGGTGTAGATGTGGCACCGCAGGGCATGCTCTAGTGGCCGAGATTGTTGGGCTGGGCAATTTGTTTTGTGGGGTTCGTTTTTTTGTAGTTTTTTTCGTGGTGGTTTTTTTTTTTGGTGTGTGTATGGTTGGACTCGATGATCTCACAGGTCCTTTCCAACCATGAAAATTCTGAGGTTCTGTGATATGTAATCCATCTACTTCAACACAGACTGACCTACACTGAGCTACTCCTCAGGTTAAATCAATCTCCCACACAACTGAGATTCACACACGGATCTAACTGGAGGAAGCATGTCAGGCTCCTCAGTCTCCCTTTTTGCTTCATGATGCGCTCAGGAGAGCAGCAAGTACCTACACAGCGGCTCTGAACCCTGCGATTGCACCCTCCCCTGCCAGGGAAGAGACCCAAATTCTAAAATTACCCACTCCAAACGAGCATCTTCACAGCCCACTTTGTATCAGCAGTCACTGAGTAATTCACAGCAGATCTAAGATTAGCTAATGAAGCACAGTGACTCATCAGCCAAGCCTCTGAGCCTCTGGGAAAATTCAATTTTTCTTTAGCAACAGAGCTTAAAGCTGTGGAAATTATAAATAAATATTATTTGCAGAGAAGAATTCTTATTTAAAACTCACTGATAAAGGCTTTTGTGCCTACGATGCCCTTCTAACTGCATCCCTGACAGCTTGCACTAGTGGGGTCTGTGCCCGGGCTGTCCCACGGCCGGGCCGTGGCTCCCCGCCTGGTGGTGCCACGCTGCCGAGCGGGAGAGGGTCCGGCCGTGCCAGAGCACGCTGTGACAACGCACCCACCAGCAGAGCCTGATTTCAAACTGCTCATTAGCCCTCACCCATACGCAAATTAAACCCATGCAGAATCATTACAGGCTTCTGCAGACGATGTTGTTGAGCAAAATGATGGGGTGGAGGAAAGTCACACACAGTCAGAGCAGGATGGGTCCCCACCCGGCCAGCCGTGCCACCCAGAACATGGCCAGAGTTCAGTCCTGGAGCACAACTGTGCTCTGGACCCAGGTCCCATCAGCTTGGTCAAGGCCGCAGGGCTGGGAGCCCACCACCCCCAGTCCCCTGCCCAGCCCCTCTGCCCTCACCCCTGAGACCCCACTGCTCTCCAGCCTGCACTTCTCCACCACCAGAACCACCTCCACCTCTCTGCAGCCATTACACGTGGGCTGAGCAACCTCGTGTTACTGCCATCAGAGAACCATGCAATGGGTTGGGTGGGAAGGGAGCTTAAAGCCGCCCCAGTGCCACCCCCTGCCCTCGGCACAGGGACACCTCCCACCACACCAGGCGGCTCCAAGCCCCATACAGTCTGGCCTTGAACCCCTCCAGGGATGGGGCAGCCACAGCTTCTCTGGGCAACCTGGGCCAGGGTCTTGCCACCCTCACAGCAAAGAACTTCTTCCCCAGATCTCAGCTCCATCTCCTCCAGCCTGGCACAGGGGGCTGGCACTGGGGCGCTGAGCGTGAGCCCTTCATCCTCACACACCTCCGATGTCGCACCACCGACATCTGGGCTTTTTAGCAAAGAAAACAAACCACCAACCCCCCCTGGCTGCCCCCAGGCCCATTAGTGGGGGTTGCCCCATATTCCCCTCAGCCGCACTGGAGGGCTCCATTTCAGTCGGGTTCTCTTTCAAGCCACATTTTAGGCCTTGGTTATCAAAGCCAAGTGCTTCAGGTTTTGGTGTGTAATGGAAACCAGCTGACAATTTATGTGTTTGTTCTAAGAAATTGGTTTCGAAAACAACTTGCCCAACTTTGTGTTTTATAATATGCACTTCAAAAAAAAAAAAAAAATTCGTTTAGGGGAAAGAAAATATTTTCCATACAAGACAGACGTTTGATTGGATTAAAGCAAGCTTCCCTTTTAATTAGGCTTGCTGGAGCACTGCCGGGGGCCGGGCACCTGGCTCTGATTCTCCATGCTGCCTGTCAGCTAGGGTGTCCCATTGCCTGGGCACAGGCTGGTCCCTCCTGCCCCCAAGCCCAGCCCTGGCCAGAGCCCCCTGGCACAGCCTGGAGCCCCCCACCCAGCGAGGGGCTGGGGCACCTGGGGAGTGCCTGACTGGAGAAGGGAGCACAGGAAAGCATGCAACTGGGAGAGAGACAAAAGGAGAAGCTTTAGGAAACCATCACGGAGGCCGTTCAGACAGAGGCAGGTGCTGCTTTGGCACCATCAGCCCAGCACCCCCTCATCCCTGCTGCCACCAGCTCTGGCACCAGTGCTCCCTAGGGATTTCTCTTAGAACAGGGGGTGTGTCAGGACCTGCAGAGCGAGGGTCTCATGGCCATCACCCCGCTCCCACCACTGACCACAGCCTGGCCAGCTGCTCGGCTGGACCCAGTACCGCAGCCCCGGCAGCTCTGCCAGCCCTGATGGGTATGAAATGGGCACTGCGCTGCCAGCCACTGCACAGCGACCGGCAGAGAGCTCATCTGGGCCTCAGGATCCCTGATGGAATCTTACCCATGTGGGCTGTTTATTCTGCAAGTCACTCGGGTGGCTTTATTAGCACAGAACAAAAGGTTGTTCAAATAGCGCATCCGTAAGCGCCACAGTCCCCTGGGCTCAGCAAAACATCCCTCCCCTCCAGGGGCCAGCGCGGGTGCAGGGAGGGTGACACGCTGCTCCCCACCGCCCCGCCACCAACCTCTTCAGGGTATTAGCAAAATGCCTCATTACAAAAAGTACCAATAGATATAGCACTGGTTTGAACAACATCAGAATAAAATACTGCCCCTGCCCCGAGCCGCCCCGGGATCCCTGGCAGCTCAGCTGCCTGACTGCGGCTCTGCCCCAGCACCACACTGCGGGGCAGCAGCTGTAACAAGACTTTGGTACCCCGACAGCTGAAATGGACTGAAAAAGACCCACCATTTCCCAAAACCAGGCACAAGTATGAGGAGGGAAACCTGACAAGTGAACAAAGTGAAATTCCACAGCATTTGGAACCTGTTACTGGCGTTCCACGGGTGGCACAGAGCCTATTACAGGGAATACCAACAACCGCTTACTGTTCCTGAACCTTGTCATCTAGGTTTTAAGCCAACAGCCCTTTTCCTGTGACAAAATAAAAGGCTGAAGCTGTTCAAATTTCACATTATTAAATATGACATTTAGAAACATTGTCTGCATAATGGCCAAGGCAGAAAAAGCAACTTCCTACAAGGTTTTCACTCCAAGCCTTGCCAGAACCAAGGGCTCATCTTTTCCCTGCGGGGAGGTGGGCAGCTCCTCCGGCCCCCAGGGGCAGCTCCAGTTGTGCCTTCTGTGGGCATGCTGCCCAGGGCTGGTTTCAAAGCCACCTCCGGCACCGAGCCACCAGGCCAGAGAAGGACCTGAGCACCCAGTGCACCCCCCAGCCACCAAAGCAGCTTGTTCTGTTATCAGGCTTTCACTGGAACTCTCTGCTTAGTTCTCAGCAGTGGCAGAAACCCAGTGACTCACCTGCAGCGCTGCAGTTCCACTGCTGCTTTGCCCAGCACGGTGGTGCCAATGGGGACACGCACGTCTCCGGCCTCCTGGCATCGCAAGGGAAAAGGCAAACACAGGAGCCCAGCACGTGCCACCTCCCAGTCCTCTGCAGGGGGTCCCTCCACAGCCCTCCTGATGGAAAACAGCACCAAAACAGTTCTTGAACCTTCCCACCGCTAAGACAGGACTCGGTGTCAGGGAACGCTGACGTTTTCCCCTTCACCTCTGCACGGCAAGGAGTCTCAGCAGCAGCAGCCCATCCTTTGCTTTCTAAAGAATTCAGCAAAGTCACTGATGTCACACATCTGGGTGCAAGGACAGCAGGAGCTGTGCCCTTGGTGACAGAGGACACAGCAACCTGCCAGGGAAGGGTTCTCAGGAAGGTTTCTCGCAGGGATACCATGAGCAGAGGAGTACCGCTGCTGCTGTGGGGACACAGGGTGACAGTGACTCTCTAGGCAGACGCAGAAGGCAGACAGGTTTGTACTCCACAGTTAACACCTGGCAGAACACCTTTATGTGCACCAGGGGTCTTGCTGCAGAGTTAAATTATCATTGGGATATCCTCTCTTCAACACCTCCAACCTGGGGACCACATCCAGTTTGGAGGCAGAGGCTGGACATGAGCTTACCTTCTCCATCCCTTTCATGTCCCCCAGCCTGGAGACAAGCAGTGGCCCCAAGCGTGAGCTACTGGGATTCCCTCTCATGCCCAGCAGAGACCCAGTGCCTGGTTCTGCCTCTTCACAGGGCCTGAGGAAACCCTGCCCACCTGCTCGGGAAGGAGCCGCCACTCACCTCTTGCTCTTGGCATCCCACCATCCATGGAGCAGCCCTTCACCAGACAGGAGCAGACAAGCACCTCTCCCGAGGGAGGGGCAGTCAGGGGTTGGTTATTCTTATTTTGCCTTTTTTTTTTTTAATTTTTTTCAATGAACAGAAGGCTGCTTGTAACTCCTTTCAGCTCACTGCTGGAACACCACAGCCAGAAAGCTTTGTGACACTTTTTGGCAGGTATTTTGTACAATACAGGTCTGTGTGAGCAGAGAACACAAGAACTACCTCAACAGAGCCAACAGCTAGCCCAGGGCCGGGCCCAGGAAGATGCTGGAAGAAAAGCCCACAGAGAAACTCCTGCAGAGGGACAGAGAGGGGCCGAGAAGGGCAGAGCTGTTTTCTCAGCGAGCAGGAGTGCTCAGGGCACAGGCACCCCTTTGCCAGCCCCGGAGCCCAGAGACAGGCGGAGCGGACGCCCAGGTAAACAACTGCTCCACCGTGGCGGCACAGGGAGAGGAACAGTCCTCCCTACACACTGCCCTCCTTTGGGCACTTATTTTTGGAAAACAGGAAGCTTATTGATTTGTTTGCAGAGGTGGCCAAAAGCGTCCTGGGCAGAGACGTCCCGGTTCAGCACTGCAGTGTGCCCGGCATGTTCCGCACTGCAGCCTCCCAGCTCTTCCAGGGGAACCGCATTTGAGGCATTGTATGCTCTCACTGAGGCTCAGCAGGAGGGCTGGCTTTGGCGTTGAACTCCTCTTGTTAAACTTCATTGTTGTTAGAAAGAAAAGGGAAGCTCTGACCTCTCCTGCTGACATATAGAAGACCACAACATGAACCAGCATGAACCAGGAAAACACCAGTTTTTGTTTTCTGATCCACTCGCTCTCCTAATTCGACAAGAGTTCATCACAGTGTTTGCTGCGAGGGGTTAAGAACAGGAAGCAGAATCTGTGCAAGGATCGGAGCTCGGAGGTGATCTTCTACATGCAGACAACACTCTGCCTCCGAAGGACAACTCTGAGCTGTTTTTTCTCCAGCACCAGAAGCAACAGATTACCACAAATTAACGTTTCTAGACTGAGGGAATCCAAGGGAAAGCTAGGCTTACACAAAACCACAAAAATTAACCAATACAGCTTCAAAAACTTGTCCATAGGTCACTTCAGTTAGTAAACCATTTGTACCCTAAATCTGGCACAAAGCTGTCGGCTGTTCTCTGTTTTTTAAAGACTGCTAATCATTTCTGGTCGCATGTAAGGACAACGATCCTTTCCACCCAACCACATGTGTTCAAGGGGCCTGAAATCACAGTCGTTGACCAGGTGTGAGCACAGGAGTTAACTCAGTACAGGGACTGACTCTGCAGTCAGGGTAACGACCCAGCTCTACATGCAGCACCAGCACGGGGCGGCGCTGCCTGCTCTTCAGGGGACTCTGGAGACACAAGCCCATCTAGCTCCCTGCTGACTGCCTGGTCAAGTACCTGACAACACCCACTGTCTCAGCGACAACAGGATTAAGTTTTAACACATGCAACGATAGCCACAAATTCTGTGTTGCACGTTTTCCAAGTTTTAATAGAGACCAAAGTGAGTCCATTGTACTTAAGACACTACAATGATTTCATTCTATTGCATGTCCTGCTCCAATCACACTTCTCAGAGTACAGTATTGAGTAGAAGTTTGGTAGCTTTAAAATTAACAAGTGTGTGAAATCTGTAAGTAAAATAAGCAGCAGCAATATTTTTGGGGATTTTATAAAGAATAGCTAACTTTTAGGTAATAAATACATTCCAAGTTGTGGTTTCTGCTGTTCTCCTAGTTCATTGACTTGTCAAATTCTCATCCTGGGGTAAGGTATCCTTAAGCCTTTCCTGCAGTCTCACACCAGAAGAGCCTCCTAATGCCACGTCCCGGCACCTGTCACCTGTCCCAGATGAAAAGCAGTGCAAGGTGACAAGGAAGCCTGTCCTCCTGCCATGCACATGGTCACCTCCGGTTTCTCCTGGGGAGCATCAGGGGGTCCACAGACTGGGTGACCAGAGCTCTAGGAGAACAGCCGTGCTCATCTCTTCTGTTACCTTGAAGAAATCAAGAGAGGGAGAGGTTACTGCAGGCAGCGCGGAACAGACCAGCATTAGCGGTGAGGCACACACTCTGGCTTTCCTCTAAATATAGCCAGGAATTCTCCTGTTCCCAGCAAAGCCAGAGCAGCTACACCCCGGGAAGAAACCTGCCAAGTTAACAAACCCAAAGTAAGAGTGGGAATTGTCTCTGAAATAGATACGATATGAATTTCAGTGATGATAACAAATCTTCCATCTCTGGCTTAAAGACTTGTAAGTCCCCATTCGAGGTGGGTTACTGTAGGTTAATCTGCCACAAGTCCCTGCAGAGTGCGCCACGTGAAGAACATCTGCCTCCACTTTTCAAACACAATCCATAAAACAGGATTATTTTCCCCTCAAGAGCGAGCCGTACAGCTTTTCTAAGTACCTGAAACTGCCCAAGATGTTGAGCCGCTGTCAATGCAGAGGCAGAGCAGCCCTGCCACCTTCTCCTGCCCCCAGAGGTAAAGAACATCCCCTTTTTCCCCTCGCCCCCCATCACAGGTTCCCCTTCCTACCCTGGACGCTGCTCATTGCCAGCTGCAGAACCACAGAGTCCTTGGGACAGCTAGTGTCTCCCCAAGGACCGTGCACTGCTCCCAGGGTAGCTGGATCTGAACGCTCAAGAGCACGGCCAACCAGCCTTCAGACAGTGAGATGCCTGTTGTGAATGCAGATGTGCAGGACAACACACTCCAAATCACAGCTACCAAGAGGTAGGGAGGCTGCTCACACCCAAGGCATCACACCACTGTCAGTGAGCCACCAAGAGTGAGGGCAGGGACAGGCCTGAAGAGATGTGTCCACTGGAGAGGGATATGCCTGTCAAAACAAAAACCTGCCAAAATCTACCCCTGCACTGAAGAGGCACTTGAGTTGAGGTCCCTCTAAGTCGAGGTTTGTGACTTGCAAGTACAGAGCACAATGAACCACGAATGCCAGCACCAGACGCGGGAAGACGATGACGTTTCCCACGCTGCTGGAAAGGCAGCAGCACCCATTTGCCCAGACTGGGCACCCAGAGCGACCTTCAGCACTGCCCAAACAGCCGAGACTTCAACGCCCCAAGCTGACACACCACCACCATCTGCCTAGGGCCTGTACTCCAGGGAAAGACCACAAGCAGGTTTCATGGCAGAATCATCCCGCTCCTAAGAACCCAGGTTGTCTCACGACAAGACTCTACTGCCTATAGTGGACAGAGTGTAAGTTTATACTTAATCTTGCAGGAGAGTCCATCTGCCTTCTGATGAATGGTGAGATTTTGAAGAGCACACCACAATTTCAGTTGCAGGCTAATTATTTTGTATCTGCTGCAGCCTCAGTGAGGTCCACGGACTTGGCTGAATATCCCTCAAATGGTTTATACAAGAAGCTGACTCTTGAGAGACAGATGACAGAATATTTGGTCTAAACAGGAAAAAATGCATTTCCGTGTGAGGAAGCAACAGCAAGGCCCCGGAGCAGCTTTGTTATTTGTGATGTTCACACTCTGAGGAAGGAAGCATCGCGACAGGAGCACACAGCCAAAGCACCTCCCAGAGAGGGCTCCTGCCTGTCCCTGGGCAGAGGCTGCCCCGTCACAGGGACCAGGACAAGGCCAAGGGCAGCAGATCCCTGAGATCCCCCAGGGGCAGAGACCAGGCATTCTCTCCCCTGGCAGCAGAAAGCGAGTGCTATTGGCAAAATGGGAAACCACTTTCCAACAACTGATGCTCTGCATCCCCAAACGTTGCAGTCTCACCACTCTGCTGAGCACTGTGTGCCCACGGATGGACAGACAGAAGGATGGGCACCTGGGGACACAGAGCTCCGCAGCCTGGCCTGGGGCAGAGCCGCAGGGGTCTGTTCTGAGCAATCCCCGAGCAGACACAGGAGTTGTCAGCATGGTGAAACACAGCCATGGTCACTCATACGCTCTCACTTTGGTGCTGGAAAACTTCAGAGGTTGCTGTTAAAAAACCGTAAATCTTCAAGACGGAGCAGCAGGTTGAACACCCCATTCTGGCCACGGCCACAGCCTCGACACATCTGAGCAATGAACATAGAGCCACTGACTCAGGGCAACGGCACGATCCAGCAGCCCGTGTGCTGAGCTGTGTTGCAAGGAAAGCCAAGAAGGCTTTCCTGAAGCCAAGCGCTTATTCATAGTAAAAAAAGCAAAGTTTTGGATCAAATAAAGCCATTCACAAATTCAGATTTAACAGCTGCAGCAGAGCGCAGAAAGCCGATTTATCCTCCAAGATCACTGCATCCCAGGAGTGCTGATCCGTGAGGACACTGCTCCCACCAGCCCTGCCCTCCCAGGGCACTTGCACCATGGCCCTTCAGGCAAGACAAGCGCAGGACAGCCCCAGCATCCCCCTGTGGCACGGGAAGCCACAACCTTCCAAGGTTCTCGTCCAGACAGTTTTCCTCACCACACAGACACAGGGTCTCTCCCAGCCCGAGAAGCAGAGCTGTTCTCAAGAGCCTGGTCCCCTGGAACTCCTCTGAAACCTCAAAGGAGGGGGTTCTGCCCCTCTGCTCCGCTCCAGGGAGACACCCCCTGCAGTGCTGCACCCAGCTCTGGGGCCACCAACATGAAGCTGCTGGAGTGGGGCCAGAGGAGGCCACGGAGATGCTGGGGGGGCTGGAGCCCCTCTGCTGGGAGGACAGGCTGAGGGACTTGGGGGAGTTCAGCCTGGAGAAGAGAAGGCTCTGGGGAGACCTTGGAGCCCCTTCCAGTCCCTCAAGGGACTCCAAGAAAGCTGGGGAGGGACTCCTGATGAGGGAGGGGAGCCATAGGACGAGGGGAAAGGGTTTGGCACTGAAAGAGGGGAGATGGAGATGAGATCTGGGGAAGAACTTTGCTGTGAGGGTGCTGGGAGCCTGGCCCAGGTTGCCCAGAGAAGCTGTGGCTGCCCCATCCCTGGAGGGTTCAAAGCCAGGTTGGATGGGGCTTGGAGCAACCTGGTCTGGTGGGAGGTGTCCCTGCCCAGGGCAGGGGGTGGCACTGGATGGTCCTCAAGGTCCCTTCCAACCCAAACCATTCCATGGTTCTAAGCACGCATCAGCCCGAGCACGCATCAACCCTCTGCTCACGCTCAGCCAAGCACAACCCGCAGATACCCAAAGCTTCAGACGGGGCTTGGAGACCCTCAGTCCAGAGAGCACCCCGCCGTGCTTCCAAGGGAGTTGTTAAGCCTTTGGGGTGACATCAATCTCCTCTGGCAGCTGAAGTTACAGCTCACATCAGCAGATCGCCTTCTTGGGCATCCGTGTAGCTCGTGTGCAGTTACAAATAGCACAATGTATGGCCTGCTGGCATTTCCAAAAAATATGCCTGGGAGCAGAGTGGAGGGAACGCAGGGAGCAGATGGCCCCAGTAGGGAGAAGCAGCATGGATCGAGATGTCTCCAACGGTGGCCGCAGTGGTCACCAGCCACACAAGCGCTTTTGGGAAGAGAGAAATGGGCAGGATGGCAGCAGACGTGTGGCTTCAACGCCGGGGCACACGGGTGTGTGGCGCAGGCTATTTTAGACCTGTTCTCCCACTCACTATTAGCACGCAGGGACGCTGGCTCCAAGTTGTTTGGAGGGAGACTACGAAACAGTAATTAAGTTGGATGCTTGGTTTTAGTTGACTGAACCATCTAGAAAACGTGCCAAGAAAAATCTCAAGCATTCCTCTTCCAGGTTGAAATATTTCACATGACCAGGCAGGTGTTTTTAAAAATTTAGCTATTGCAGCAAGCACCACCACAACTTTATATGAAGTTATAGAAGCTTTTTGTGCCACTGGCATGGCAGAAGAGAAGGGGAAAAGGAAAAAGAAGAGTGATTTATGTTGTTTCATAAACTGCTGGCAGGCGGCACTGGCTACATGCACATACAGAGCCCTGAACATCTTTGAAGGTGAAGTCATAACCCAACATTCCAAATTTTACATTAGAGCCTACTATATATAGCCTGTGTGCAATAGGCTTTGATTTGCTGTACAGAGTAGCAGTGTGCGTTTTGTGATGAACGGCTCTGATGCTGAGGGTCTATTAGGCTAACAGCAGGAAAATTAAAACCTTCAAAAGACAGGATTTTCAAGTCACAGCTTGGGGGTAGAGAGGATAAAGAGAGGGAGGAAGACTAAAGGATTTTCCAGACCAAAAAAGCAACCAAATATACATGTTGTAAATTTGTTTCAGGCAGAGGTGTATATGGAAATCTACAAGCAGTTTGTATAAAAAGTTTTATTGCAGGAAAGGGCTGTGAGCAGGGAAGGGACTGTCCTGAGGAGTGGCTGGGGAGGATCATGGAGCAGAGGGGACCCAGCTGTGAGGCACCACAAGGGTTGCTCAACTGCCGAGGGTCTGCATGGACCAGTACCCTCACCACACAGAGAGGAGACAGAGCAACACGTGCTCCTCGAAAATCCCCTGACCCACCACACGATGGTCTTCAAGGTCCCTAAGGTCCCTCCCAACCCAGACCATTCTGTGACTCTTGGTGATGCCACCCATCACCCTGGCACTACCAGAGCCCTGGGTCACAGCAGCAGGACAAGGGGAGGTGAGGGGTGCCTGGTGCTGTCAAACCAGACAAGAACAATTCTGCGAGCACCCGGCGCAGCGCAGACTCCCCAGCAGCACGGGCAGCAAGCATCGGGACAATCTCCATGTGGAACACGAGCTACAGAGCGTCACGAGATGCTGCTGAGCAGGCATTTTTTCCCTGGCACTGCCCTAAACCAAGTGTCTTACAAACGTGACTTCCACAGGTTGCTAGCCTGCCTGCTGTTTGTCCCCAGAATCTTATTTTACTACTCAGTTAATGACAGGGTTTTAATAAAGCATTTTCTTTGCGAAAAAAAATTACGAGAACTGAATAATAGAAACATAAAATGATCACCCCAGCTTTTTCAGCCCCCCCCCCCAAAAAAACCACCAACTCAATTGCTTTCAGTTTTATATGCAATTTATATGCATCCACAAATTACCTGAATTGTTTGTGTGTTTTTTTCCCAGTAATTACCCTCCATGCTTTGCAGAACATGCCAGAAGACAGAAAATGTCACCAGCTGCCACCTTGTGCCGTGCAATCCTGGTCCCAGGCACCCCGAGAGGAGGGCTGTGCTGGTGCCTCACCTCAGACACACGCAGGGCAGAAACTCACCTGCGAGAAGCTGCTGCCTGGAGGAGGGCAGTGACACAGTGCTGCGAGTTCAACGTCTCTACACATCCATAACACACCCAGGGGGTTGGCTGAGGAGCACAGAGGGAGGAAAAGGTCCGGTCTAATCCAGGACATCCCTTCAATTTCTTCTTTCCCCCAGCTTACAGACCTGCTCCACCTCTTCTGCTCTGCACCTACAGCTCAGACACCCACCACACTGCAATAACCCACATCTCCTTCGGTCTCCTTTTGCTCCTCAAGGCTGTGCCCTCTATCCTTTCACCTGTGTCTCCTGGCCAGGTCTCCCTGTCGGCACCACACCTGCAGTGGTCCTGCTGATAAGAACAGGCAGCACTTTGCTCAGGCTAACAAGCGATGGGCACACAACCTCTTGGTCTGACTTGGCTGGCACAGCCAACCTGACTGATCCAAGTATCAGGTGTTTTGCCACCCTGCCCCTTCTCCTGCCCAGTTGTGGCACAGCTACCCGCCTGGAGCTCCCAACAGCAAAGACAGCCATCAGTAATGGTGACAACACCTGCTCTGCTGAAGCTGGCCCACACTGCACACACACACGCAGGGTGAAGGCAGAGGGATGGAGCCTTGTTGCTCCTTTAAATAGAGCCCTCTTCATACAGGAGTGATGGATTTTGACCACGATTCTCTCCCTGGCGAGGACAGCATATCCTGGGCATTGGGTTTATTTATACTCCAGATTTAGCTAACAGGAATTTGGGTCCAATCCAAATGCTCTTCATATAATATAAAGTCTTTAGCCGGAATTAAACAGTATTTGAAGGGGCAACATCAAGGATGAAGCTCAAATGCTGCTGCTGTTAGACATTTTCACTGACTGGTGTCTGGTTGTCCTGACACCTCGAGCACACAGCATGAATATACCATGCTCTGATTATTCACTCCAGCCAGGCTTGCTGGGACAGAGTAACAGCTCCAGAGGAGCAAGTCCTCCAGCACACTCAAGCAAGTGCTGAATTTCCATGACAGAGAGTATGAAAAAGAAAAAAAAAAAATCCTTGCCCCCCACCTCAGGATGATGTGAGCACTGACCACCACAGTCCCACCACATTAACACAGCTTCCATAAAGAACAGACTGGCAACAGCAGGAGCAGCAGCAGCTTGTGAACATCCAGTCCTTCCAGCACAAAAAAAGAGCAGAAAAATTTAGGGGACAACATGAATCACAGTGTAAAAAGCAAGACCTTTGACAAGGTGACTCTCCCTGATCATTAGTGATGGTTTTCAGGGCTCTTGTTTAACAGCATCACAGACGAAGTCTTGTCTAGAAAGCGACGGCAGGGGAGTTGTGAAACTATTCTAGAGCTTATTGAAGCTGCCAGAGTTTTCCCAGGGGCTCACTGAGGGCAGCATAGTAGGCAGCATCCACTGAAATTACAGATGGTATTTATACTCCCAGTCACACCACATCCTGTATTTTTAGGTACCAAAGTTTCATCCTGGGCAACGTTTTGACTGTTTGATGAGAAAGGAAGTGCCATCCCCCTCCATGCCTGCAACTGACAAAAGCAAAACCTGCAGGCATTACAGAGAATCAGCATTCATGTTCCCACCACATGTCCTCAAACACAGAAATTGCAAGTGAAGCCCAAAAGAATTTAATTTGATGGTTCAGGCCATTCCTCAACAACCCACCAACTTTTCAGACAAGCCAAACCCCAGGTGCTGTGAGAAATGTTGCAACTGCTCCCCAGGTAAAGACAAGTTTTGGTCAATCATTCTGCAGAGCCGTAATGAAAGTGCCTTGGTAAGAAATCCATGCCAGGGGTCACAGGAACTGCAGGGAGCAAAGAACACTCAAGGGCCCCGAACTGTTACGGGTAACTGCTGGGCATCAGTACCCAGGTGTGATAAATATAACCTCAATCCCAAGAAGAGTTTCAGTTCTTTGAAACAAGAGACATTTCAAAGCCATTTGCAGTCCAGGAGCTGTTACCCTCCAGCCACACAGCATTGGTTTTGACACAAACAAAGTATCTTCAACACTCACTAAACTCTGGGCGTAAACAGCCCTAATACAGGACTACAATTTTATTAGCTCTTTGAGCAAGTGATGCTTGGTTCTGCACAACGTCAACTCCCCTCTGGGAGCAGGGACTCCAATTCACATGGTTCCCTCCTCCCACCTCTGAAATTACCACCAGCAACTTACAGTCAGGCATTTCAGTTTAAAACATTGTCAACCTCATTTTTAAGGAAAAATAAACACAAACAATTAGACTGTGTAGATTAAAAAAAACAAGAGGCCTTCCATGGGAAGCTTGAGTCCAGCAAGCACTCACCTGATTCTGGAGGCAAAGTTATGTCTCAAACTGCGTTAAGAGATCTCTTATTTCTGGAGTCAGATGCTCTACTGCTTTTGCAGCTTCCGTGATAGCTTTCCGATACATCCCCTTCTTCTTGCGATTAAATCTCAGTTTGAAAAACTCAGAGAAAGGAGAGAGTTTTGAAACAGATAAGAATGAAGTCGTCGGAGAACCAAACCATGATACCTTGGCTTCTCGCCACGAAGGTTCCCCGTTTTCCTTCTGGCTAAGGTTTATGTCAAGAACACGTGCTGGCCACCATGGAAAACCATGAATTTTACCCCAAACAATATCCCCCACTGAAACAGTTCTTCCATCTTCCGTGACGCACTTCGACACGCTCTGGGTGTGCAGTCGAACTGTCAGTGGCGGCACAATTTTACGTTCATCTTTTGAAGATGAAGAGACAGATGCATCATCACCAGGCAAAAAGTCACATAGTTCTGGTGATGTTACTTCTGAACTAGAAGACTTGGATTCGTCTAGACTGTCATTACTACACACCGATAGACTAGAAGAATCTGCTTTTCTTTTACGATAATTCATAAGGAAAGCCAAGTTCTCGTGTCCATCTTTGCCCTGGGGAAATCTTTTAAAGTCATCATCTTCACCCGAGCTCCCTGAAGATACCTCAGCCAAACCTCTGTCTGTGGATTCGTCATTGTAAAATGTGTCAGGATTGGACTCCCTGCTGTTCTGTAGGACATTTATTTCGTCAATAAGTTCTGCCTTATAAATTGAAACACTCTGACCATCATTTATGCGATGGGGCTTCAGCCGAATCTTTGGGGGTGGGACGTCGGCGCTGGAAAGCACCGGCCGCGTGAGCTTCAGTTTTGGAATGGAGGCGAGCTGGCTGCCCGCTGACTTCTCCACCAAACATTTGGGCTCTCGACACCGCTCAGAGTCTCTGGGCTCCTCCTGCTCCTCCCCTCCATTCTGCAACGCTCGCTCTGGACAAAACGGTTTGACTGAGCCGTGAACACGGGAAGGGATTTTGACAACCTCGCCTTTTCCCTGGGGAGTGCTGTAGGATATTTTTATAACTGGCGTTCGATGCACTAGTTCTCCAGAAAATTTGTCATCCTCTCTCTTTTCTCTTTTGTTCCTCTTCTCTGTGTAGTCGGAGTCGCTGTGCTTTTTCTGCTCCTTGTCCTGAATGCTCAGCTTCCTCCTGGTTTTGGCGTTCTGCCTGGCCGTGTCCGCATCCTCAGGGTTCAGGGTATTCTTGCACTTCTCGCACAGCACCTGCCTCGGCCGCAGCCTGATGGTGCTCATGATGAGCCGCCCGGGGTCCCTGTTCCGCGACAGGCGCCTCCGTGTCCGCTTTATAGTCCGTGGGGGGGGCTGCGGAACCCACTGGTGGTAGGTGTGCCGCAGCCACAGCGGCTGAGGGAAGGGGGCTCCCTCGAAGTAGGGGGGGTAGGGGGGCAGGCCGCCAGGCGGCGGGGGAGGCAGCAGCGGGGGCACCTGCTCATCCCCGCTCCCTTTGGGAGGCTCCTCTGCCTCGGGCTGTGGCTGCGCCTGGCCCTGCACAGCTCCTCCATCCTCAGCATCTCCCTTAGCACAAGCGTCCGCAGGAGGCTCCTCGGGCTTGGGGAAGGAGGACGGGAGACAGAACAGTCCAGACCTGGAGCAGGGCGAGAAAGGGAAGGAGAGAGACAAGGAGTCAGGACACTGCAAAGGTGCTTCTCCAGCAAGACTGCACATCACAAACATTCTTGTTTCTTTGATAAAAACCCCCATAAAACAGCCCTCCATCACCACCCAAAACCCTCCCATAACTTCCACATACTACGAATGCAACACTTCCCTTGACTTTTAAGACAAGACAGCCAATTTTGTCACTGCAAGTAGTAACAGCATTTCACAATTTAAGAAAGGTGCCCCAACTCTTCTGCCAGAAGATGCAGAGAGATCAAAATCTCTATCTCCATGAACTCTTTGCCCAAAGTTTGGCTCTAGGAAGCTGTAAGTTATATCAAACAAAGCAGTTTATTTCATCCACAGGCTGGTAATGCTGTGAGGAGGGCTGTGGCACAGACTGTGCAAACCTGCTGGGAGCCATCAGACCTGCCGTCTTCACACCCTCCTGGCCTGGTGGATTTTTCAGCTTCTCGTTCCAAATCCGAACAACCTGATTTGGACAGGTAGTTTGTATTTTCAAACCACAGTACATGGCTCTGCTCCTCCACCCCCACCTGCCCACATCTGTCTGTATCTCTTACAATGAGGAATACTTCAGCACAGCGAGGTTAACACAGATGACGCACTATTGTCCAACGCCAAGTCTCACCAACGCTACCGAGGTCTGGACGCAGTACCTTGCACAGATATTGGCAAAAGCAAACCCTCTGAAATACACAACTGTGACTCAGGTCTCTGTGCTCCTGCACCAGAATTTATGCCCTTGGCCCGACATTAGCAGTATTATGCTAACACAGCACTTGGACAAATATTTGTCCTGAAACACCAAACGGGCAATGCTCACTATCTGGGCTTTCCAGAGAGAGTTCCACAGAGGGGGACACCATCAGTGAAGTGCTTCAGCTTTGGTATAATAACAACGGGCTGTACGGGTGGGCTATGGAGAACAGTCCCAGACCAAACACGAGTTTGGGGTGCTACACTCCCCATTGCCCATGTAGCCACGGTTCTCCTTCCAGCCACCAGCCAGGGAGGGGTTTCTCAGGGGTGCTCCAGAGAGAAGGACTTTGGCAACTGTTCCACAGAAGGGCACTGAAGGGAAGCTGAAGGCTTCCACTTGCTCACACATCCCCTCATCGAGACGGGTGCAAAGTCACCGCTGTGGGGAGCCTCTCTCCAGGCAGCTGGGCTCCCAGTGCCTTCCCCAACCCTATCCCCTCTGCACCGCTTTGCCGTGGGAGGGACCCCGATAGCCTCCAGCCCTGCATGGCAAGGTCTCTCCTTCCCACAGGAGAAGCAGCAGAAAGCAGTTACTGAAGGTGACAAACCACCCGAGATCAGAGAGAAAAGGAGAGCGGGGCTTTTGAAGCAGCCCACAGAACAGGGAGCATGGATTCCAGTTAACGCAGCCCTAACCCAGTGGCTGCGTTCTCCTTCTACCAGGCAACGACAGGCTGTGCCTCTCTCACCCCATTTCCACAGGCTCCCACCAAGTTTACAAACAAAGCTCACAAACCAAGCAAGCCAGAGTTAGTCTGAATCTGGTACCAAGTCACTGCCCTTCTCTAACTGACATAAAAAGAATCCCCAAGTCACCTGGACTCTGAAAAGTCCTTTCCCAGTATCCACAGCAAAAGCGAGAACTGGCTGTTCAGATAACAGTTGGGCTTAACTGGGAAGCTCTGAGTCCTGGTGCTAGTGAGTCAAGAGGATTACACTGTTGAAACCGCACAATTTGGAACAAAATGTTTTTGTTCTAAGAGGTTTGTTTTTTTAAACAGAGACAACTGAGCATGTAGGTGTCTTTCAAACGGCAACCAGGAAAGCAAGCACAGTTTGTACAGCCAGAGATGTCAGCACCGACCATAAAACTGAAGTGATACCACTTCCAAAGCTCCGGCTATAAATTTTGGTTATTTTATACAATGAGACTGTCTAATTTGGTTACACCAGCAACATGGGCAAGTTCTCAGCTCCTTGTGCAGACGCAGGCCCCGAGCAAGCAGCACCGTCACAGCCGCTTCCTTCCCAGGGCACTGCTGGGGCACGAGCAGCCGCAGGTTAATGCCACGGGACGGCCTGCGCCTGGGGAGGCAACGGCTCAGCACCTGGTAGCCCTGCCAGGTTTGACCAGCCCACCCTGCCACAAGACCCCACTCCTGGCCAGAGGGCACAGGGACACCAGGGCACACGCTGGCAGCTGGGGACACAAACATGCCTCGGAGAAGCGCAAGGGCTAAGCCACTTAACCAGAAGCCTGGGGTCCTGCTGTGCACACTTGGTACAGAAATACAAGGAAAACATCCAAATGATCAAATGATGAGGAAGAGCCCCCACAGCAGGGACTCCTTGTCCAGACCTGATCATCAGCCCCCATTCAGCCGCTCTTCAGCCCACAGAGGCAGCAGCACCAGCGCTCTGAGAGAAAGACCCCACCTGCCTGCTCCCAGGGATTACACCAACGAAACAGGCTGAACAGCAATGACGCTTACGATCCATTTTCGACGACAGCAGCTTCCACACAGCCAGGTGATGGCTCTGGCAGGGAGAGCCATGGCCAGGCAGGGACCAGCTTGCTTTGTGAGTCCTGCTGCTGGGGTGGGTGGCCACCCCTGTGTTCTGCATCCCACCACCGTGTCCCACAGTGCCGGGAGAGCTGTTCTCGGCACGACCATTGCACTGGGTCCCTGGAGATGCGAGACACCCAGAAAGCCCTTCCTGCTCTGCTCCGGGCTCTAGTTCTTTTCCTTCATACTGGAAGTGTCTCCAAAGGCTAAAGTGGCAGTTTTGGTGAGGAACCATCGCTGTCCCTGCCTGCCATGCCAGCTCTGGGCAGAAGTAAGAAGAGTTGGCCATCCTGCCCACCTGCCAGTCCCCCCGCAGGGACACATCCCCCAGCCCTGCTTCTCAGGCACTGGGGAACAAAAACTGCTCCAGAGAGGCCACGCTCAGAGCATCTCCCGTCTCGTCGCCACCTCCCCAGGTGCCAGCAGCACCTGTTCAGCACAGGCGAACAACCACCACCACCCCCCAAGGCTGCTTTTGGTTTCTCTGTCCCTCCCCACTTTGTACCCCCTCCTGGGGAAGAACTGGAAGACCAGGCTCCTTCAGCTGGAGGAAAAACCACTAGAAGGGATTAAGTCCTACCCCTGGAGAGTGCTCACCAGCTGCCATGCCCACAGCCCCCCCCTCGCCAGCCCCTTCCACGCGGGCACAGCTCCCTAAGAGGATTTAGCTCTGCTGTCTTTCCACCCACCACAGAACAAGAAACGTTCTGTCTGACACACTTCACTTCCCAGGAGCGGTTCACTTCTACCACAACGAGAAATACCAATTTCACCAGCTTTCCCCACATCCCCCACACTTTTTTGCACAAGTCTGGCTGAAGTTAATGTATTTCTACCCACCCACCGTCACCACTGACTGGCACTGCCAGCAGGACACCGCTCTGCCAGCGGGGAGGAGGAGGGGAAACACTTTGGCCACATCTCTGTTTCGGGGCCTTCAAAGTTCAGCACCAAACTGACAAATTCCTGCTACCTCTAAGACACATCTTGGCCTTTACCTCCCAACCAGTCACAGAGTGAATCCTGTCTTCTGCTGCTTCCACGGGTGGGTAAGACCTCTTCTTCCCAAGTTTATGGCAGCTGCTGTGGAGAACGTGCTTTCAGCCCATTCCTCATGCTCACCCAGAGGCACTAAGGTCCATCCACTCGCCTCACATCCTGCTGCCAGCCACAACCAGGGGTCACAGATGGCCACATGTTGGCCACCAGGTCACAGGCTTGTGATGGCTTCCACAGCCCAGCCAGCGCTCTGGATCCCCACGGACAGGATGCAGCCCCAGCAGCTGCTCTGCACTCAAGTTCTACGAACACCTGAGGGGAGGAGATCTCCTGGTGCACCACCTGGGCTACCTGCCTTGCAGAAGCCGAGATCTCTACCCAGGGCTTCTGGAGAGACAGGCAGGATGTGCTCCTGCTCCCCGCAGCCCTGAAGTGCTGGTTAAAGTGGGGCCAGGTGGCACTCAGAAGCCAAACCACTTCTCTTCGTGTTTTGCTCCTTGAAGCGGTGCCACCGCACCAATGGGCTGGGAAATTGGCCCACTCAGAGATTTCAGCCTTCGTTAAGGAGAGGAGGCAGCAGCAATCCCACCCTCGTGTCACCTCAGGGCAGGAGGACCCATCTGAATGATCCCCTTTTGCCACAGAAAAGTCTGATCCACTAGTGGGGTGGGTGGGGGCAGCCATCCCATTGACCAGTTCAAACACATCAACAAACTCCTTCCTTCTGCCCTTCCTGTCCCTTTTCCAGTCAGAAAGGAGAATGCAGGTCCAAGGCAGCCCCTGCCCGAGCCACAGCTCTCCCGGTCAGTGAGAAGCAACGGAACGAACACCAGCCCTGGAAGACAGCTCTAACTCTCAGTGCCATCAGCCACCCTCCATCCCAGCAGGGACCAGCAGCAGCACAGGGGCAGCCATGGGCTCCAGGAGCAGCCTAAACCCTGGGAGGAAACACCCACCATGTTGTTTTTTGGATCCACTGGAGCAGAGCAGGTGAAAAGAAAAAAAAAATCATGGATAAAGGTTAGGGAAAAAAAACAGGTGAAAAAAGTGCACGCTGTCCCTAAGGAGGATGACAATTGGGCTGCGAGGGGGACAGCAAGAGCTGGCTCTGCCCTGACTGAAGGGATGCCGCCCGCTCGCTGTGGCTGGAACCAGACACCACACAGGGTTTATAGACTCTTAATGGAGTTAGATGCCTGAATACTTTTGAAAATCTGGCTCCAATTTTCCGGGATGGCCATACGAAACTAAATCAACTATGAAAATTAAGCTCAGAAGTCTGGCTTCATACATCTCCTAGACAGAGCAAGAGGTGAGGCCAGCAGTACCCCCACCCGTGCCAGCCTGATAACCTCATTGAGCGGGGAGAAAGAGAACCCCCTGCCCAGGGCAGCGCCGGGAACAGGGGGACAGCGAGAGCCCCCCCGGGACAGGGAGAGCCCCCCCCGGGACAGGGAGAGACACCCCCACCC